>JACEFZ010027996.1:15000-219897 GCA_014155875.1 Cepaea nemoralis | reverse complement strand
AATCATATGTCAACAATCCAACACCAAACTGTAATGCGTGTTCAGAGCTGTGGAAAGAACGAAGGCAAAGGAATACCTGGGATAAGGTTTAGACGAAGCCTTGTTATAATTGGGCACATAGAAGGTGATAACAAAGAGACAAGTGGGGTTGCAGCGATGCAGGTGATGTTTATCGCGGCAGGCAGCAAAACTGTGAGAGCGCCATTCTATGTCTACTGTACGAGGGTGGTACTGTAGTTTTGAGTCATGCAATGACAATCCGACTCGTCGCCATAAGAAGATAGAAAGGATGGAAAGGATACAGAAGAAGTGAAGCTAGCGCATTATTCGGATGTACAAGAGATTACAGCATGCAGTGCGATGCGTACCTTCTTGAATTTTCCAACATTGAAAGAGAGGATAACAAGTTTGCACGGGCACGAGCCTACTCAAGAATAACGCAAACAACACAACATCCATGCATAGTGAAATAGAAGGTGAAGGGAAGCAGATGTTAAAAGAGGACGGTAGTGGATGGGTCAAGACGAATACATTCTCAACAGGTGTGTTCACTGAGAGGACTTAGAACCTGGCGAGGAGTGGGTGCAAGTGCCAACAGATTTCTGCACATCCTTTTCAGTTGTGCATCCAACTAGATAGAAAATGCAGACAAGAAAATCCGGCTGCTGTTGAGGCTGAAGTACAAGCGTTGATTTTCGAGAATTCGCTAGACCTTCTCTTTTTTTTTTTTTTTGGGTGACGCGGTCATCTACACAGATGGGTCGGTCGTCCGACATGTGAGAAGCTCATGGGCCTTTACAGCTCGGGCCGGAGGGAGAATTGTGAAGGAGGACTCTGGTGCTTTCACTGAAACCACAAGTAGCCTGACCATGGAAGTCATGGCAGGTAAGTAAAGCAATAACATGGCTCGAGACACAGACATTCACTAGGGCTTGTTTCCTTAGCGACTCAATGAACATGATCAAGAGGATAGAGGAGGGGTCGATCCGAAGAGAATGGTTGCTGCCTCTGAAGCGGTCTCGGCTGGCAAAGATTAGTTTCATCTTCGTGCCAGGTCATGCGGGAGTACAAGGAAATGAGCGGGCTGACAAGCTCGCAGGTGAGGCTACTGTGGAGGGCGGACGCGCCATGGACCAGGCTGACATTCTGAATGCTCTACGAGAAGTGAGACTTTTGCGAGAACCAAGTGATGACTGTGAATCTACAACAATGGCCAGACTGCGGGAGCAGCAAATTAAAAGAGGGGTGGCCACAACAAGAACACTACGCAGGAAGCCAAAGAAGATTGATAAACCAACACAGAACTGGCGTCGTTAGCCGCTACACGCTGCGGGATTTGCTGAGGAGGGGATCCGAGCACTTATGGACTGAATGGTTCGATGTGCAACGAGGATGATCTGTCGACTAACTAACTAACTAAACTATCGCTAGCTTGGTCTCACTGAGTAAAGCTTCTAAAATAGTGCCTCGACAAATCTATCCATCTGCTTTTTCTCTCAGTGATGATTTATCCAGTCAAGGTTTTCAGCGTGCACTTCTTTTGATAATGGCCAACAGGCTTTTATCCCTTCTACATGCTTCTGATGGTTACCTCATCACTTGCGATTTGATGGGACTCACATAACTTGATCCAATAGTATTCGCACACTGGCCTGGCAGCCTTTTGCTACATTCTACTCGCGTGCTTCAGCTCACTCAGAGGTTACGTGTTGGTCTTCCTTGTTTTAAGAGAGCTATCTCCACTTATATCAATCAAGGGCTGCAGTATCTGGCTGTTTGCCGCAAACCAGTCCTGCCTCTTTGATCACAGTGCCAGTAAACAACTACGCTGTTTATAAATAGTTTCCTTAAGTTTACTCCATTTATCATTACTATACAATTTTCTGATGTATCATGAAAGCGTTTCTTCAAGTTGCTATTGAAATTCAAAGCCACTTGCCAGGATCGTGAAGTTGTAGTCATATTAATCCTGGGGCTAGATGTGTTTAGTTGTGTATCCTTTGGTCTCAGTCTAATCTTGAAACAACCATAAGATCTGACTGTATCCAGTCAGCAATGTGGTAACTCGAGTAAGGATGTATGGTTAAGATGTTGTCTCCGTGTGACAATGAAGTCCAGCTGATGCCCATGCTGGATCTTTGGAATGTTTCCATGTTGACATTATGCATCTCTTTGTTGAAAAAAGAGTTTAAAATACATAGGGCATTTCTAGTGCAATGGCCTCAGCAGCTTCGCACATTACATTCATGCGCCCGTGTATTTTCCAAGGACACAATGGCCTGAACTCGAGTCCTTGCCCACACGAGCATTGAAATCAGCGCATATAAATGTAGTCGGATTTGGAACTGCCTTGATCACAGAGGTCTAGCTGCTCATAGAACATATCTTCACATCATCGAGGAGCGAGTGTCGGTGCAATTGCAGTGAGATGGTGGCAAATCCACAATGAGGTTGCCAAGCGCAGTGGATAATAAATCTTTAATACCTCCAGGTGCGGATATCAATCATTCCAGTAGCGAATCTTAACGGCAAAGACAACACCATGTATGCCTTTTTGCCTGCCCTCTTATTTCCTCCTGCTGGAATTTCAATCATTCCAGTAGCGAATTTTTCACTGCAAAGCCCACACCGTGTTGCCTTTTTTCTGCCTGCCCTCTACCCTTCCAAAAAAAGGTGTAATTGTTTTCCCTTAGTGACCCTTCCTCAGCAAGGTGAGTCTCCTGCAGGCCAGCAATATCAATGTTAAGATGATTGAGTTCGGCATCAATCACAGCCGCTTTTCTCACATCGTCTATATTGGTCAAGTCAGCGGAAAATACTGGACACATGGTTCTCACTTTCCAGGTTGCAAGCAGTAGCTTGAGGTTTCTATTTTTATTTTTGTTTGTACCTGGAGCATTGGTTTTACAGCCTGCGATTCAGATTTTGTCCTAGCCCTAAGCACCCATTGAAGCAGGCAGGCTGTGGCGGATCAGCACCCAATTGGCCAGGGGCTGCCCAGCTTGAAGCGGGCGGTAGCTGATCAGTGACACCTGTAGGTGTCTCCCACCGTCAGAGGCAACGCGTGGCGCCCCATGTCTACGCCAATTGACAGGGACTTATAACCCGTAACAGTTGCCTCTCGCTTTGATTACGAGACCAGTTAAGACCAGGGATGGAGTTATTGCCTCTCCATAGCACAAAGCCTGGGCTAAATATAGAGATCATGTGTTTCCCCTGCAGCATGATCCCTCTCTCGGCCTGCCTAGTTCACTCCAGAGGAAAGGTAACACCCCTACATCTGGAACAAGACAAGATGCAGAAGCTGCCGGATCAGCAAAGCAATGCTCTAACTGTCCGCCTGTCGGAGCTTCGATCCTAGACCAGCCGCCAACCAAGGCTTAGGGCCTGGTCTGCCCTGCCATGACATTTTGTCTTTAGGCTTGCATTTCCTCGCACCAGGGTAAGGCTTGTATCCTCCCTATTGCGCTCTTCCGCCCGAAGCCGTTGGCACAATGTGGGGTGTCGGGTTTCACACAGTCGCCTGATGATGATGATATATATATATATATATATATATATATATATATATATATATATATATATATATATATATATATATATATATATATATATATATGTTGTTTGTCCATCAAGAATGATGATGACAATTCATTTTATCCAGTGGAGTTGAAAGTATGGAGCCATGAGTTCTAAGATGGCTGATAAGGCCTATTTTGGCTCGAAATGTTCTTTGACAATGTGGGCAAAGAATTTTTGACGTTCCAGGAGGAGGATCTCCTGCAGTGGTTTTTCTGTCCAGCCTTTTCTTCACAGCTCTTGTAGTCCTGGTTGGTTCACAAGTGACTGCACTCTTACGTAATGATGCACGCCACGAATTACGGTCTTTAGGAGCAGTCTCCCAGGTGTCAGGGTGAATTCCAAAAGCTTTCAGTGAGATATTCAGAGTGTCTTTAAAGCGTTTCCTCTGGCCGCCTTGGGAGCGTTCGTTTATCAATCGCAGCTTGCCTTAAAAAAATCGTTTAGGGAGCCTGTGATATATATAGATGTTGTAACTAAATTAAGAAATTGTCTTTCTGTCTCCTATGTCACTGGTACAAGACATGGTGTTCCATCTCATTTGCTATTGTCTGGCTGGGATTGTTAAGGGTTCCACACCCATACATGAAGGTCTCTCCCTTGGGACCACTTCTATTTCAGCGATCTCTTCAATGCTAAGTGAGACATGGTAACGTTATGATCTGACAGTATCCATCAGCCTGGTGTTCTCAGTCGTTAATCTCTTGGAGGATGGAGATGTTGAGGAATGCATGGAAAATGCTGAAATACTAATGGATCTGGCATGGTATCGACATGGTCATAATACCTCTATCTTGTCTGCATGTAAGTCTGCATCACAAGCATTCATTTTGGTAGGCTTAAATTTACACCGCCCATCTATAGTATGAACAAAATACAAACTAAATAAGCATTTAATAAAAATAATATGTTATCATAACATAAATCATGAAAAGGGGGAAAAGAAATAGGAAGAGGAAGGAGAGGGGTTCCACCCAATGGGAGGATCACTACCCTCTTCTCTCTAGATGGAATTCATTCCTACATCTGATGAAGTGTGGTCATGATATGATCAGCTCTTGATGCAACAAGGACAAGATAAGGTCACAAAGATGAGACCAAGTTGTCCTATTGTGACAACGTCCTCAGATTGTGATCAAGGGAAGTTGAGACAAAGTTATCAATTATGTGACACAGTTGTGTGGTGATGAAGGTAGGTTAGGACAAAGGCGCGTTGTGACAGATACGTAGTGTGACAACTGTCTGGTAAGTCAGAGATATGTTGAGACTGATGCATATTAAGACAAGGTGTGTTGGGACACAAGCAGGTTGAGATAAAGTCACTATTATAACATCTCCTCATTCTATGTTTGTAATACAAGACCAGCCTTCATTCCTCCGGAGTTAGACTTATTTCTCAAGTGCCCTACATCATCATCATCATTAGCACATTTGCCTTTTCATATCAGGAGAAAAATTTGAACCTTTCCTCCCACAACAAAAGTAATTATCATGAACCAACATTAAATATACAACAATCACAAATGAATACATATCATTTATCTCATGAAATTATGCTAGCGACTTTAGATAGTTATGCATTCAGTATAAGCAATGGTTCGAACACAAACGCAGATTGTCCCTCCCAGCTTTCTCCTCTGAGCAAGGGGTTGAAGAGGACGTTTGAAAAAAGACTACCCACTGATGCAAGCAATTTTGGTGCACACAATTCAGAAATGGACCTGCTCTCTGGCCATTCGTCAGAGCATAATTGGCAGGCCCCTCAACGTAATAATCACCCAGTCATCAGCAGCATTTGTGTGAGGCTGGCGGTGAGTGCAACGTTTGGCAAACATTTAGGTATATGGTGCAACTATCTTTCCCCATTAATGAGCATTTATTCTTATGACAAGAACATGGCGGATTCACAAAGCATATTCATGACAATTATGAACAGATGAATCTTAGCACCATTTTCTCTGCAGAAGCAACAATGCCTAGAATGTGCATTTAAAGAGTGCATTTCCATTGCATAGAAAAAAGTGCTTATATGTAGATGCATTTAGTATGCAATAGCATTCTGCAGCATATGGCGATAGAATGTCTAGCAGAAAGGTTCTAACATGGTAGATGCAACAATGAAAAAAACATGGCGTTTGGCGACAATTCTCTCTCACATAATAGCATTAATTTTGCACATTTGTAAGAAGCTTAAACATCACATTTACAACATTATTCCCACAAACACCATGTTACCTTAACATCATGGATCATCTTAGCACATATTTAAGGTCAAGCTTACCTGAGGGGACCCAGAACACCGCCTAACAGAAAATGCTATTGGCTGTATCAAAGGTTAGGCGAGAAATGAATTATTTTTCACCGCTAATTTTTCTCAGAGACTCTAGTAGGTACCTCAGTTGTTTGTTTGTTTGTTCTGTTTTGTTTTCGAGTCAATCGCTTTTCGTTCTTTCAAATCGCCCACTTCTTTTGAAACGGCTGATGAAACTCTCTCCTATATGGCGTTCCTTTCCGGTCAGTGTGACAAATATCGAAAAATTAAAGGTGACTGGGAAATATATCATACGTGATTATGATCCTGCACAGACTCCGATATACGGGGGTCTGAGAGGTCTCGAGGTATGGTGTCCGCATCGAATGCTGGAGGTCCCGGGTTCAAACTCCGGTGAGGGCCGGGATGTTTTCACGTGGACTTCTAGTAACAAAATTTCCCCTGGCCTCTAGGTAGTGAGATCGGACGCCCATGCGTATTGTTGCGAAATTGCAGTTGGAAATCGAAAAAGAGAAGTCTAACGACGCTGCCCGGGCAAAATTTCGGGATACAAAGCTACCCGAAGTATTCCAGGAACTTTGCAGGTGCTACGAAGTTCGTGCACTGAGCTGACATTATCCGTACTCAGACTTGAGTTAGAAGTAGAATGGTTACACCCGCGTTCCGTGATGTTGATCCGACGACTAAACTAAACTAAAACAGACTGATATTTTCTCTGGCATTCTGACCCATTCATCCCCTCCATCAACGTTTTCGATCACACACACTTATCTGATTGCGTCCTCTGCCTGACGCATCAATGATTTTCCTATTACCAACATATGGCCCTTATCTATATCCATAGTTTCATGCAAGGGTTGTGTTTCTTGTCCGCGACCATTCGGAGATATGACTCACCCTGCTGCACCAAGAGCATGCCCACAACGGTTAGCAAAGCCAGGATGATCTCATACAAACTATAGGTGTTCCCTTGTGCATCCCAGCATCACACGCGTAGTGTTATTATGTATACGTTATACTAGCTGACTCTTTGACATTGTGGGCAGTCCCAACCCAACCACACTCTTTGCTTCATGTCCATTTCTGCTATAGTCTTCATTCTCATCTTGTTCCTCTTTTACCTTGTGGTATCGAGGTGAAGTACAAACAGCGGGAGGATCTCCCTTTATGGGCTTCAAGTATCGAGATTCCCGTGGATTCTGATATTCCCTCTGTCCATAGTTAACGCGGTCAGCCTCTTCCTCTGCGTCCATTTGGACTGTACATCATTGTTTGTTGTGGTGTACTAGTAACTAGTAACCTAGCTACATGGCCAAACCATTTGACTTGGTGCTTTATAATAAAATCTAGCGCTGCTATAACTGCCATTTTAGTCCTGATTTCTTCAGTTTTGATTTTCTCTCTTCTTGATAAATTGAGTATTCTTATTTCTGTTCATTTCTGTTGATGTTATTTTTCTGTTCTCTTTTTCTGATTCGTGTTTGTTCTTTAGTATTAGTGCCATTTATCCAATTAGTTGGTTTGCCTTATTCCATCTGTTTTCGAATTTGTCTTCTGATTTACCATTTGATGATACTATATTTCCTAAGCATGCGAAGCTCTTTACTTGTTTCATGGGGCGTTCTGTTAGATGAATCTTTGTTGTTGTTTTTTTTTTTTTTTTTCCTTCTTTGGTTATAGTCATTACCTCTTGTTTACTGGTGCTGATTTTCATGCTATGATCCTTACACACTTCGTTTAGACAATTCTTGTGGTCTTATAATTCTGCTTCTGATTTTGCTATTCGTGCTTGATCGTCGACAAACAGACATTCGTTAATGGTGTAATTTGCCATTGCTTCTTCTTCTGTGTTCTGTTCGTCGTGCGGTGTTCTTGAGGTCTCTGTTTGGCTGGTTTTTCACAAATGATGTCTATATATGTTATGAACAAGAGAGGGGACAGAACGCAACCATGTCGTACTTCGGATCTTATGGTGAAGGGTTCTGAGTGTCCTCCATTTGTTCTCATTATGTATTCACTGTTGTTGTATAAGCTTCTACATACGTTTCTTAGATGTGTACTCACTCCATATCGTTTAAGGATTTCCCACAGCTTGGTTCAGTCTACTCTGTTAGATGCCTTTCCCTTGTCGACATAGGCTAGGAAGAGTGTTTAATAGGTACAGAGTTAAATTCGAAGTATTTTTTTCTAGTCTTCATTACATCAATTAATTTCTTAGATCTTATAACAACTCCTTCGACGCTATATCTTAATTACCAGCTTCTATAGAAGGGAATTTCCTCCTAGCTCAGACAACTTTCTGTTAACATGTCGGCCGATTGTTGTGTTAAACAAATTAAGCATAAGAGACATAAACCATAAACCAAATCTACAATAAACAGAGACCTTACGTCGCATTAAAACCAAAAAAAAAAAAAAACACACACACACACACAATTTCATGCTATGAAAAATCATATCAATAACAACCCCCCCCCCTCCCCCTTTCCCCCTTTTCACCCTCCTCCCCCTTTAAAAAAAAAGCTATTATCTCCAGAAGATCTTGCTGCATTCCTGAACGTGTATCCGATCCACTAATGCTAAATCACGTTTGTATCCGATTATGTGTGTTTTGTTGATAATGGTACAAGTTTGTTTATGAAAGTATTGCTTACATGTAATGATTTTTGTTGATAATGTTACAAGTTTGTTTATGAAAGTATTGCTTACATGTAAGGATTTTTGTCGTATTTTGTTTCTTTGATATTATATTGTTATTTCTTGAACGTGACGGGTTCTTGTATACGCCTTCAGGCGTAATTATTATTTAAAGCTGGCCCCATATTTGCATTGATCAGTCGGTACTGGATGTGAGTTTACTTCGCAGCACATTTCCTGATACCCTTGAATGTTGTCTCGGCCTGGGAACATCAGTCAGTTGTTAAAGGAAACCCCCGCCTCAATAAGGAGTTGAACATATGACCACCGGGTCGGCAGGCTAGCCTCCTTAACACTAGTAGTATGTCAGGCGGTATTGGGGTAGCAAATGTGGATCCGATCCAGATTTGTGGCGTCATATTTTACTGTATAAAAAGTCTAGATAAGCATAGAAAACGGACCGCAAATTCAAGGGATATAACTCATGAATAAATAATCGAATTTTGAGAATTTTATTTTTTAATTTAATGATTACTGTTATTATTGGTTGTAGTGGGCGAGGCTTAAACACTTTCATCATAGGATTGATACTTTGATTGATTGATTGATTGATTGATTGATTGATTTAGGAACCGACATCACAGCATTCGGGGCATTCCCGTAAGCGCTCCATCGCCATCCTCAACATCCAGCGAAGAGTTCCAATACCAATAGTACCAGGAGCATTCTGATTATATGTCCGTCTCGCCTTTCCTCTGAGCGTCGAGCGTCGGCCAGATACCCTCGCCACTCCTCGCTGTCTCATTCTTACCAGACCATAGTGATCCATTTGCTCCTCCGAAGTGTACACGTGATCCCAAAAGGCCGCAACCACGTCTGCCTTGTCATGTATCAATACTCCACCAAGTTTTGCAGAGCCGGCCAATCTGTCCGCCTGTTCATTCCCCAGCACACCAGCATGCCCCGGAGAAAAGATCCAGGCGATGTTTGCCACCCGTGACCACCGAAGCAAAGCAAGCCACTCTGCCCGAAGCTTGCCTGTCCTCACCTTCCTCAGCATGCTTTCTGAGTCAGTTACAATCACGATGTGTGTGTATCGTATTCTCTATACAGCGGAAAGCTGCACTGACCGCCTCCACCTCAATTCTTAAGCTAGATGTTGTGGTATCATATGCCAGGTTATCCTGCACCAAACGTCGACCATTAGCTTTTGCTAAGAACGATTGATGCTGTGTTAGGGTACAGTGCTTTTCACCCTCGGTTTCTTCCTTCTTGTTGTTCGTCTTCTTTCTTTATCTTATTAGGCTGGGCGTAAAAACTATCAGCATTCCATTGGTGAAGTGTAAGGGATAAGGCTACACCGCATTTCTTGGGGTGGCCTAGGGACTGAGCGGACGTTGGGCTGGGGACGCCGGGGTGGGGACGTGGTGGTGCGGGCGTGTGGGTTGGGGTGAGGGGGTTCGAACCCTCGAGACTCGACGAGTGTCATATGAAAACCGTATAGGTAAGCATATAAATATTGCGGCTACATGATATGTAGATGGTCGTAGTGGCCTATACATCATCATTCGGTTTCCAGAGCTTCAAATGAAAACCTTAAAATGTAAAAATGACCTATATTATTGATTGTAGTGGGTATGGCTTAGTGAAATACGTTCGTAAGCGGTGGGTGAGTGGAGTTGTAGCTAGATATGTGCTTCTGAACACTATAATCTAATGGTTTCAGAGCTTCAAATGAAAACCATAAAACAGTAAATATGGCCGGTATTATAGGATGTAGTGGGTATGATGTAGTGAAATTCGTTGGTAAGGGTGGCTGAGTGACGGGGTAGCTAGATAAGTGCTTCCGAACACTATCATCATTTGGTGTTCGGAGCTTCAAATGAAAATCTTTTAAAAGTAAAAATGACTGATATTACCGACGGTTGTGGGTATGGCTTAATGAAAGTCGATGGTAAGGGGTGAGTGTGTAGCGGTGTAGATGGATAAGTGTTTATGAACACTATCATCATACGGTTTCAGAGTTTTAAATGAAAACCTTAAAAAAGAAAAGATGGCCGGCATTACCGACTGTAGCGGGTATGGCTTAGTGAAAGTCGATGGCAAGAGGTGAGTGAGTGGAGGCGTAGCTAGATAATTGCGCTAATCGTTATTAAGGGGTGAGCGAGTGGTGAAGTGGCTAGATAAAGACGCCCGGTCCTTGTTAAGAGTTGGAGGAGGTGCTAGATAAAGACTCTAGTTCGTTGTTAAAGGGTGGATGAGTGGAGTAAAGGCTAGATAGGTGCTTCTGATCATTGTTAAGGGGTGGTCGAGTGCGGGGTAACTAGATAAATACGTCCGTTTCTGTATAAGTCTCTTATTAAAGTCTGAGGCATGGACTCGTACTTGGTTGAATTGAGGGTGAACGCCTGAGTGGCTCATCACGGGGCTATGTCGGCGGGGGTAAATGTACGTGGACGTGTCCAGGCCTGTATTTTCGGAAATACCAGGGGTGACTCATACCGACCCCACAGCTGTGATATCGAGTGAACATGCCTGAACCTGTTTTTTTTTGGGGGGAAATTTTTAGGGGTGGGACTGTAAACACACGAAAACAGCTGGAAGTACGATTTCCTGTATAACTGTACACATACTTACACATTGCTGTATAGACATGTTTCAGTAAGAATATCTAGAGGGATTACAGTATAAATCTAACCGACTGAACTACACACAAAAGGTAGAAACCCAATCACACGTGGTTAATTACTACAACCAGACCACGTGTTCACTGGCTAAAGCTGGTCAAAGATGCTGTCGAATCTGGTCACACGTGGTAAATGGCTACAACAAAACCACGTGCTCACTGGCTAAAGCTGGTCAAAGATGGTGTCGCAGCCGATCTCACGTGGTTAAATGGCTACAATCAGATCATATGCTCACTGACTAAAGCCGGTAAAAGATGGTGATGCTTCCTGTCACATGCATAAGAACTCAACCAGACTACGTGGGTCATAGTTACAGCCGGCCAAGATGGCGTCGCATCCGGTCAGATGTGTAATGATACATCCGATACACGAGAGTAATGGCTACGACCGGACCACGTGGAGCGCTGCTTCCGGTTATATGTGCGAGGTTATATCCGAGACACGTGGTTAAGAGGTATACTACAGAAACACAATTTTCCTGTTGGCTGTAGATTGATCCAATATATGGGAGTGATTCCACTAAATCCTGAACATTGTATCTGAAAGGTAAAAAGGTCGCCCTTCTCTCTCTTGTCTATATCCGTTAGGGTGGTCCACCGAGAAACACCAAAGAACATCCCGACATCAATGAACAAAGGGCACTTTCGATTGTAGTATACACAACTATATCCAAGTTTCACAGTGTCCGGCTAAGCCTTTCTCTTACTCATGGTACAGAGATGTGATGACTGATTCTAGCTGGGGAAGACGTATATGTACGTAACAGCTATAGGGTCATACAGCGACGAGTGGCTAGTGCATGATAACAGATTATAATATTACAAACAAACACATCAAGCACTCCCGACTCAACCTTAGCAATGCATGTAACATGACATTTCACGTATCCGCTGTCATAACCAGCGACGCTATCACGTAGCAAATTAGACATCTACACTTTCATTACCTCTCTATGTGTCCATACGGGTCTTTACATCTTTCCCCAGAAATCCATTTCGAAGAGACAGCTCATCAAGTGGCTAGTGCTTCTGAAACAATATCTATTTCTCAGTGTGCCTGGTCAGTACCACACTTCACAGCCAGACAAAAGTACAGCTTCTATTACCACTTCAACAGTCAAATAAGAAAATATGTTAGACAAAGTATTACAATTATTGGTCAAATACAGAAATAGCTCGTCCAATCTTATAAAAAGTACGAATATTTGTTAACCTATTTGGAAAAATATCAACCAAGTAGGAAAATTTGTTATTCAACCAGGAAAAATATTGACAACGTAACGAAATAGCGTGTCCAAACTTATGAAAAGTAGGGATTAAGTGCACATTATTAAATGTATGACATCTTCACCCAGAAAATCAGCGTTCAATATTGAATATTCTCCGTGGTGCACGGGAATTTCCTATGGCAAGAACCAAGCGCAGTTTAAATGGGAGTATTCAGAGGTGTCGTCAATAATGTGGGTGCTTTCATGAAACGTGATAATATAATTAAATCTTACCATGTATCTCTAACATTTGAATGTGTGAATATTGTTGAATGAGATTGAATGGGAAATTTTGTACACTTAAAAGCATCGCTTGAAGTTGTACACATATTTTTGCCAAGAAGCTGATCACAGGACACTGTTTAATAGTATTACAAATTCCGAAAAAAAAGAATAGTGCATGCATTGGGTTTGAGTAAACGGTCATTTCGTCGATGGATGCAGGAAACTGGAATGAAACCACCACGCATAAAGTAATCGTTGGGTAGAAAGACAAATGTAGACAGCTTTGACAAGGATGTCATAAGGCGAGCTATTATCAAAATGCTGGATGCCAACGAAACAGTGAATGTAAGAAAACTTAGAGTTTTGTTGAGAAACAACAATGACATAGAGCTATCCATAAAAACTTTGTGGATTATCATAAGGAGATTAGGCTTCACTTTTAGAAAGTACAAGGGGGGGGGAGGTGAGGGGTAGAAATATCCTTTGCGAGCAACCGCATTTAGGAGCCATGAGAAAAAGATACCTAAGTGAAATAAGGAAATGCGCAAAGAAAATTATGACATAGTGTGTTTGGATGAAACCTGTATCAATGTACACCACACAAGTGAAAAGGAATGGCAATCAGTAGATGGAAAGATAAAGCGATATGTGCCCAGTAGTAAAGGACAGCGTTTGGTCATAGCCCATGCTGGTAGTACTCATAATGGCTAGCTACAGAATGCTTGACTGGTGTTCGTATCAAAGCATATAGACAATAGGGATTATCATAATGAGATGAATCGTAATGTATTAGAGATTGGCTAGAGAATACAGTGCTTCCATCCCTTGACAGACCTTCTTGTCTAATCATGGACAATGCATCATATCACAATGTTGTTTCCCAAGAAGACAAAATACCTACGGCATCGAGCACAAAGTAAGCAATAAATATATGGCTCGAAGGGGAAAATATACCATTTCCAGAAACACATTTCAAGCTACCTTGTAAAAATAGGCGCAAAAGGGCAAGAAATATCAAATCGATAGAAGAGCATGGTCATAGATGCTTGAGACTTCCGCCGTATCATTCTCATTTAAACCCTATAAAACCTGTGTGGGCTAATTAAAGGACAGGGGGAAACTGACAATACTACATTCATATTGTTTGACATCAAGATACTAACGCAGTCCGCGCGATTAAATATTGATAAAAGTTACTGGAAAAATGTGAGGACCATGTGTTGAAAGAGAAAGATGACTATTTTAGTAATAATGAATTGAACTTTATGCAACCGAGAGCAGTTATCAGCCTACTGGAATCGTCCGACACAGATTAAGGTCTGGGCAGATCGCAGACATTAATCAACATGCACACTTACTGGGATATTTTGCTCCAACTATTCAGACGAATTGCAGGCCCTAAACATTACAGCATCGGCACAATGTCAATGGCAACAGTTTCTATTTCACATTGATGAATGTTCTGTTCCTCAAGCCCTCGGCGGTTGCAAACATCTGGCATTGAAAAAAAATAAAAAAATAAAAACATTAAACGTATTGAATACCAACAGAAGAGTAATATTGCGGTGGGAACTGACATATTGTGGCATACCAAGAAACTTGAGAACAAACATGTTGTCAAATGAGTGGACAACACACGAACATATCGATTAATCTATAAACGTCAATGAAACGAGGACCAACATCTTGGCCGTTAAGAAACAAGCCCACTGCAAAGACATTCACAGCTATATTCGTCGTGCGCAACAGGTAATAATCATGTTCCGTATCAGAACAGTAAACAGCAGAGTAGACAATCCTTCACGAAGACTTAAAACGGTTCTGTCACCAATGTGTACGTGTGAACAAACTACACAGACAGCGGAACAGATCCTTAAAATTTGACACATGATGACTAAATTGCAGTATCATCTATCTACTCCATACGAACATTAACACACAGCTGTTTGAAAGCCATCACGAACTCCATATAAAAAGCTAAATGCATCCTAGTAACATGACTCCTTGTGTACACATTATTAACAAGAAGCTGAAGAAATAAGAAGGAAATGAAATATAAGGTAAGAAATATATTCCTTCTACTTTTCTGTCCAATTCCATTTCAGTTCCACATTATTTACCGCATGCCTCTTTAAATTATGTCTTTACTTATATTACATACACAATGCACTCACTCCCATAAGAATCTGGATACGCCTTGTGTCGTCATCCGAATTGAAGTGCGTTACCATAATACAAGTTTGTTAACGTGAATTCACTAGTTTTTTAGCCAACACATCAGATAAATGTCGCCTGATTTCGGTTGCCTTTGGACCTATCAAAGGCATATTCCTTAGATGGAGTAAATATAAGACGGCGAGAAAAATTTCATAACGATGCAACAGACAATTTTCAAAATAATTGATGGTAATTGAAGGAATTCACTTCTGGACATACTATAGTCGTCAATGCATGTGTGTGCAAACTGTGGGAGTTTGTTCATATTAGATTCAGTGATTATGTGAGGCATCATGTATGTGTCTAGATGTAAGGATGTGGGGGGGGGGGGGGGGGAAAGAGGGGGGGGGGGATGTGTGTGGTGGAATGTGTGTGTTGGTTGGGTGGGGGATGTGTGTGACGTGTGTTTTTAATCGTGTATTGGTGGGGGTGTGGTTTTATGGGGAGATGATTGTGTGTGGGGATGTGTGTGTGTGTGTGGGGGTATGTGTGGTAGGTGATATGTGGATGGGTGGCGAGATGTGTGTGTGTGTGTGGATGAGGGATGTGTAGGTGCGAGATTGTGTTTGCGTGGGTGGGTGTGGGTGGATGGGTGGGTGTTAGTAGGTGGGGATGTGTGGGAGGGTGGGTGGGTGATGTGTGTGTTTGGGTTGGAGGATGGGTATGGGGTATGTGTATATGAGTGGGTAATATGTGTGTGGGTGAGGTATATATGTGTGTGGGTGGATTGGAGATGTGTGGCTGGGTGGAGAGATGTGTGTGTGGGTGTGTGTGGGTGGATGGGAGATGTGTGGGTGGGTGGAGAGATGTGTGTGTGGGTGAGGGATATGTGGGTGGGAGGGGGATGTTTGTGGGTGAGGGATTTGTGGGTGATGGATGTGTTATTGGGTGGGTGGGTGTAGGTGTTTGTGAGTGGGTGTGGGATTTGTGGGTGGTTGTGTGTGGGTGTGTAGGGGTGTGATGGATGTGTGTGCTTTGGGAGATGAATGGAGGATATGTTTATGAGTGTTGGGTGTGTATGTGTGGGTGGACGATATGCGTGTGGATTGGGGGATGTGGGGGTGGGTGGGGATGTTTGGGTGAGTGGTCGGGGGATGTATGAGTGGGTTGTGGGATGTGCGTTTTTGGGAGATATGTTTGTGGATGGGGAAATGTGTGGGTGTGTGGGGAGATGCATGTGTCGGTGGTGGATGTGTATGTGGGTGGGGTATAGATGCGTGGTAGGGATGTGTGTGGGTGGTTGGGAGAGGCATGGGTAGCTGCAGGATGTGTGGGTTGGTAGAGGGAGGTGTGTGTCGCTTGGGGATGTTTCTTGGCTTGATTGTTTGGGGTGGTGGGTGGATGGGTGGAGAATGTGTGCTGGGTGCGTGTGTATGAGCTGGGGTGTTGTGTGGGTGGGGACATGTGTATGGGGGAATATATATGTGCCTGGGTGTGTGTGTTTGAAGGGGTGTGTTGTTGGGTGGGGGATGTGTAGGTGGATGGGTGTTGCATTGGTGGGTGGCGTAGTGTATGTGGGTGGAGAATATGGGAGAGTGGGAGTGTGAGTATGGGTGTGGGTGGTGTGTGTAGGTTGGGGTGGAGGTGTGTTTATGAGTGGGGATGTGGGTGGGATGTGTGTGTGTGAGTGGGGGTGGGGTTGGGGGGAAGTATGTCTGGGTTCTGAGGGTGTGTGTGTGGGTGGGTGTGAGGTGTTTAAGGGTGGATGTGAGACGTGTTGGTGGCTGGTGAGATGTGTGTGGATGGGTGTTGTGGGTGGGAGGGGATTTTGTCCGTGTGTTGATGTATGTGTGTGCGGGTATTTGTGTGTGGGTGGGGAGATGTGTGTATGGGTGGGGAGATGTTTGTGTTGTTGGGGGATGTGTGTGTGGGAGGGGGAGATGTGTGTGTGGGTAGTGGGAGAGGTGTGGGTGGAGGATGTGTGGGTGAGTGGTAGTGTATGAGTTGGGTGATGTGTTTGTGGGTGGGGGTGTGTGTGTTGGGGATATGTGTGTGGGTGGAGGAATATTATGTGGGGATTTATGAGTGAGGGAGTGTATGTGTGCCTGCTGGTGGGTGGTAGGATGTGTGGGTGGGCGAGGGTGGGGGTGTGATTGGTGGGGAATGTGTCTCATAACATTGTATTATGCATCGTCTATGTTTACAATATTCAATTAACAATGTTTTTTTGCTATGTATCATGCACTACTAATGAATGAAAGATCAGTTATTGGAAGAACCGAATGTAAGACGGGCCTGCGTGCCCAATTTGTTACCATCTTAAAATAAAGTTAAATCAAATCATATCAAATCAAATCTTCTTCTTCTTCTTCTTCTTCTTCTTCTTCTTCTTCTTCTTCTTTTTCTTCTTCTTCTTCTTCTTCTTCTTCTTCTTCTTCTTCTTCTTCTTCTGTCTTCTTCTTCGTCTTCTTCTTCTTCTTCTCTTCTCTTCTCTTCTCTAGTTTGCCACTTGTAGCTAAGTGTTTAACTTCATATGAGTCACGTCTGTTTGGTCCCACAGGAGGACAACTTCTGACCAGCTCAAAACTTGCACTGAAATATTTATCTCTGTCCGTTACCCGTTATTCCCCATTGGTAGATAGGTCCTCAACAAACTCACACACGCTAAGGCGTCCTATGTTTTGCTCTCTCTATACAATTCCCTCCACATATAATTTATCTGTCTCTAATTCTCTTCTAAATGTCAGGTGATCCACTATCACAGACCTGAAAGTCGACCGTGCTAACCAGTTTGTTACAGAGAACCAAAGAGTGATAAACTCTAATCGCCACTCTTCTAACAACTGCCATGTCATCAGTGCCACAAGCGTGAGCAGCCTGGAGACAGTATGAGCATCCTATACAACGTCCGCTTGTCTCGTGACAACTATCTGACTGCGTCTTGCCAGGCTACAGACAAATGGCAGCAAGATATTATAGAGAGCTGAGAGCGACAACTAGAAACTTGCTCCAGTATATACTGCACCATTCTAACGTTTTATGGGTGACAGAAGAATGTTATTGATAGGAGTAAACATTTGACGCCGAACAAACGTGCTCTACAACTTATTCAAGTGTAATCATCTTTGGTTGTTTACTGTAGGTCCTGAGACTGCCGGCATTACAACGGTGACCTGCAATGAGACAGCGGAGCATCCCACAGAAGGACAGCTTCTGACCTGGCAACTGCTGAGCTGCTGAGGCAAATCACACATGTCATTCAGATTCATATGATGCTACTTTCAAGTAACAACATCCATGGCTGTCTACTTTCCAATCTCTCTCGTCTGTCGCTGTCTGTCGTGTCTGTCGTCTGTCTGCTGGCTGGCTGGCTGACGTGCTGGCTGGCTGTCTGTCTGTCTGTCTGGTCTGTCTGTCTGTCTGTCTGTCTGTCTGTCTGTCTGTCTGTCTGTCTGTCTGTCTGTCTGTCTGTCTGTCTGTCTGTCTGTCTGTCTGTCTGTCTGTCTGTCTGTCTGTCGGCCTATCCTCCCGCCAGACCATCCACCTTTCTAACTGTATGTCTGTCTATCTTTCTGATTTTCTATATTGTCTATAGAGACAAATGACAATCGTGAATTGATTAGAGAAAATAAACTTAGACAGTCAAATTTTTAGACATGTTATGAGAAGAAATGGATTGGAGAACTTAGTGACAACTGGCAAGATCGAGGGGAACAGACCAAGAGGAAGACCGAGAGGAAAATACCTGGATGGCTTGGCCACATGGCATGGACGAGACAGGAACACTGGGCTGATCCACGACTCTGGTGATCGAGTGAAATGGCGAGTCAAGACCGCCTACGCTTTCCGGCGTGGCACATGACTGATTGATTGATTTTGTCTATCTTTGTGTCTGTCTGCCTGCCTACCCGCCCACCCTCTGTTCACCTGTCTGTCTGTCTGTCTGTCTGTCTGTCTGTCTGT
This sequence comes from Cepaea nemoralis, assembly GCA_014155875.1. Lineage (NCBI taxonomy): Eukaryota > Metazoa > Mollusca > Gastropoda > Stylommatophora > Helicidae > Cepaea > Cepaea nemoralis. Next base: position 201,110 of record JACEFZ010027996.1, on the reverse strand, counting down.
CTGTCTGTATTTATGTCTGTCTGTCTGTTTGTGTATCTATCAACGCCTATATTTATAGTGTGACAATTTGGATCGCAGATAAAGAGACTAGCTACAGGCAACACAGCAAGCCGGGGAGTCAGTGCGACAATCAACACACGACTGTCACAATCAGTCTCTGTACGCAGATGGCAATAATACTGAAGAGAGTGGAACACCTGTGGAGATTTACGGAGTGCCTAGACGAACATCTGCCCTGAACGGATTTAGACATCGCAGTTGGCAGTGTTTTAACTCTTCACACCTCTGCTAATAGTATCCATGGTTAGTTTAGCAACAGCAGTCAGGTCTACTAATGGATTATTCACCACAACTATACATAGTTGTTTGAATTTCTGAAACGTGCACTCATTACATTCGCCGAGACCAAAGATCTAGGAACACATGAACTGAATAGGTCCATCATTAAGACATTTTCCTTTGCACTCACCTGATAATGTTCGTCTGTTTGGCTCACTTACAGCTCACCTTAGCGGTAAATGATTCCGGTATATGTTTGGCCACTTTATGATGAGAAATAGCTTAGAAAATTTAGTGACAACTGGCAAGATTGATGTGAATAAGGCAATGGGAAAACAGAGAGATAAATACCTTTATGGAAGACACAAGATTGGTGATCGCGTAGGTGGCTATTGACATGGCATCTGATTTTGATGACTGAGTATCTTAGTTCTTCCTGACACCAGCCATTATATGCTATTAATTGAATATTGTGCAAGAAAAAAAATATTGGACTGTTGCGGTCTCTATTAATTTACTGCGATTTCACAAATCGTGTTAATACTATCTTCATTGATATCAGCTTTTATTGTATATGATTTATGTGTAATCAATGTATTTCCGTGTCATGGTTTGTGTACAATAGCAACTAGTTATTGAAGATTGCCCTGTGATTCCGCCAGCTAGACCCTGCCTTCAGGGCACTTATGTTGTGTATTGATTCACCAGCCAGGTTGAGTACTGCGAGGTGTGACAAAAATGCTGTAAATAGTAACACTGGTGTAATCAGCGCATATACTGGGGCAGCCGACATTTGACACCGACACTACAGCAGACGACCGCTTCAGCTGTGACACTTTTATTAAATGTGATTTAGCCAGACCATATCCTCCTAGTCTAACCTGAGCAGATGTTCTAGTCAACATGTTAATGTCTGATCAGCATCGACTGGGAGCTGGGCGCAGGAAGAATGCATGTGTGTGGATTAGAAACGCTATGTATTCCTTAAGGTACGGAATACACATAAACACACTGATATTGGTATTTTTAGCTGTCATTTTACCATTTCCATAGTTACATTTATCAGTAACCTCTATCGTTTGTTTATTGAACAAGTGGTATTTCAGCCTGTAAGGTCATGTGCAAAAAATGGCTACTTGTTCGCTTCCGTCCCATTGGTAATATACACCATCTTCCTGATGTCATCAACGTTCTGATATCCACATGATTATATAAGTGCTTCTCCTAAACCTCTTGGCCCAATTATAGATTATGTATATATCAAGCTAAGTCAGTCATTCCACTTTTCTTTGCCACACTGGCAACATGTTTATGTCCAGGTGTAATACAATAGGATAGGATCCGTTGTATTACAAGCCGTTTGGATTTCTGTCAAGAGTCCATGGGGTGCACTCTTAGGTCAGCAAGTTCTGCATTGGTTCTGATCTTCAGTAGTGAGACAATTGACGTTGAATATCTCAAGAGAGATATGTGTTTCTCTGTATATTTTATGAGTGCCTTTGCCACGTTAAAGATCTGGGGTGGGTGTGACTGCTCTAGATTTTCTCCTGACACGACCAACTCATCCATATGTACAGTTTTAGGACTATCACAGTGAGCTGGTATGTCATAGAGAGCTGGCTCCATTCTTCTGGACAGTATATTGTCATGTATGTTCTGGGTGAGCTTGTATTGTCTGGATATGTCTTGGAGAATATACTTTGAACCTAAACATCTGAACTATTGAGAGGCTACACAACTGCAGTAGAATGCGCCTGTCTATCATTGGTATGTGTAATGTAAATTCCGCTGCCTCTTGTTTTATTAAAGGGGTTACGGATGCAGTTAGAGACACAGCTGTCAGCCATTTGACAGCAGACCGCCTTACGTTTTTTTTGTTTTTTAAATGAAATGGTATGGGTGCTGGTCGTTCAGAAAGCAATGGCAAACTACTGAACGTAAACTTGTCCAGGAATCACGAACTGCCAAAATTGCTGGTGTTGACTGCTACGTCCTGTAAATGATATGCAACTAACTTTAAAAAAATTTATAATGGATCAAGTTGCGAACACTCGTGTCAATATGCTAGTCGAATACTGCTTCTTGAGAATTAGAAGTGACAAACTTTTTGTTTTCACTCAGTTTGTTCTTTTTGAAAGTGATTCCTGAAACGTCTAGGACTGTTCTGGTCTGGTCTAGGAAGCTTCTGTATGGTTCTGGTACGAGAACTTCATTTTTCACGGTATCAGTGTTCAGTATACCTCTCCGGCTATCTTTTGCAAGATGGCATGGTCGTTTTCTTATTGATTCTTTTTTAGTCCGTTAGTAATATGTTTGGTGCAGGTGTGTTTGCTAGTCTTTCGAGATGTTTATATTGGATAAGAAATTAAGACTGTATATGAAATTGATGGTGCTTGACATATGCAGAGTTTCCGTGTCTTTTATGGTGTTGATTCTCATTGCTTCAAGAGTTATTCCTAGTGTCGTGTGTTGGACTTTGCATAATCTTCCAAATTATGTTTTGACTGGTGTTGCTCCGAAGCCTGAGACGTTCGATATAATCGTTCGGTATAATCCAGTGTAGACGATTGTTGACAGGTTTGTGTTTGCTGCCAAGGATGTTCCAGTTAACTTCCTTTTAAAAAATGGCGAGTGTTTGAATGGCTTTATGTGTGTTTTCTACTCTTTGCTTGCAGGTGACTTTGGTGTGGAAGGTAGACGCCGTATGCTTCCGGGACTCATTGGGGAAGCAAAGAATAATAAGACTGTAATCTACCATTATGTGGCTAGCCTCCAGTTAGAAGGGTTGGCGCGAAAATGGCAACCTCATCCTGTAGAACACATTAACTGCAAACTCTAACCAAATTAACTAAACTAAACTAAACTATCTCCAACCAAACTAACTAAACTAAACTAACTCCAACCGATCATGAACAAGTCTACAAAAGGCTTGCTGTGCGTTGGTGTAAGATGCTCCACTGGGAGATTAAAGGAAGAACAACAAGAAGTAGAAGATGAACAAGAAGAAGACGACGAAGACAAATAAATGTAGATATATCTATCTAAAGTATGCGTTGGTTTTCTAGCATTATGAAATTTGAGGAAACTGTTTGTACACATTCGTGCTTAGTTTAATAGTAAACCTCAAATGCTTTGCGCAGGTCTCTATTCTTCTCCGCGGCCTTGAACGTAGGCTGTATGAAACATTTTGGCAGCAGCATTTGGTGGTGTCATTTATATACATTAAAAAAGGAAAGACGACAGTATCACCCTGGTTCGCGTGACTCCTCACTCAATGTTACAGATTTGCTGAGGTGGATGTTCGTTTCCACACTTGCAGATCGCTGATACAAGAAGACTCTGATCCAAGAATACAACTCACCAGCAGCTTTTATTTTTAGGATGTTAAACATCAGACATCTGTTTGATATGTCAAAAGCACGTGAGAGATGAAAGAATAAGAAAAGAACCGAATGTTTTTGTTTGCAATGTATTCTTAATGTTTTGTGTGAAGAAGTCTCGTATGTCCTCTAACCTTCAGTACCGTCTGTGTTCTGTCTTCGCTGGAGAAAGTAGTTTGTTGGTTTCAAGGACCTACTTGAATCGACAATTTGTTAATCTCTTCATGACTTTGTCTGGACACTTTTCATCAGCAAGAATCAGTGAGAATAGAACAGTAGTCTAGTGACAGGATGTGTACTATTATATTCACTGGACAACATAACTGTCAAGGGAGAGGTATTAGATATCACGACTAATGCTAGTGTGATCAACAGACAGAACACACTCGAGTACCGGAAAGTTACATTTGACAGAAACGCGTCTTACAAGGATCGTGTGTAGGATGTAGTGAAAAGGACCAAGAGAGGACTCAATGTTCTGAAAGTGATGGCCGCGGACATGGAGCAAAGAATGTTGTACACACTGTACCAGCATCTTGATAATTTCGGTGAAGGTGTGTGATCTGGGAATGCTCACAATATCGCATAGGCGGCTGGCAAAGCCAGAACGCATACAGGCTGAGGTCATAGTGCGATTCTCAGTTATACTATGTAGATTGATCCACTGGCGCCCTACGTGTGTCAGACCTTCCAAGCTAGGACACAGTATTCAGATGAGTACATTTAATTTTAATTAGTTTAATAGTTTAATATTGTCATAGTGTGTTTCATGTAGTTTTGTGTTGGTTTGTATTTGTTTGTCCTGTGCTGACGAAGGCTTTGGCCGCAACGTCCAATTGTCTCTTGTAGTCGTGTTTTAGTAAAGCTCACAATCTACTTCTCGTTTATTTGGGTGATTCATCAGTTATACTAGCGATACGCATATTCAATTTGTGCAACACACACTGGCCCCGCCATCCGTATTTGAGCTGTGCAGGCTTCTCCAGGCCAAGGCGGTGTACCTTAGGGTTGTAGCAGACACTGAGCAAACCCTGTATGAAGCTGTAAATGATACCAAGGTACATATGTTGAAGAAAGGCAGGTCTTGTATAGCAGAAGCTGAGTCAGGTGTGTGGAATTGACAGGATAGCGCAAGAAGAAGAATGGGTCCTCGTGCCCCCTAGCGATGAAGCATTGCAAAGAGTTATAGTTACAGTGGACGGAGGTTGCCAAGAATCGACAGTGTTACAGAAGAGTTCATGCAACAGCTAACAGGAAACAACTCACTCTACCTTTGTAATTATATGCACTGATTGCCCTGTAATAGGAGACAAAGAAGAGTGGATGGGTGTTTATTGCCAAGACATATACACTTTAAAAACGGGGAGTTTGCCATATGATATTACAACATATAAAATGAGAATGAATGCTGAGGCTATTACGACAGCCTTCGGATGGCAACCAGACGTTGCGTGTTTGGAACCGACTCATAGAATACGTCGAAAAGCGGAAACTGGTATGTTCTAGATGGGGTGACTAGCATCAATGGTGCTGCAAGGTGATGCGGTGATGGCTCTCTGGGATCGGCTGGAGGATGCATCTAAACAGTTAGAGTATCCATATCTGCAAAGACTAATTCAGATGCAGTTGGAGGAGTCTAGACGAAATTACTGTGTGAACTTGTGATATTCAGCTTGAAGATAGTTAGTTAGTTAGTTGAGTAGTTAGTCGAAGATCAACACGTTGCCACATGAAACATTCAGTCCATAAGTGCTTGATCCCCTCCTCAGCAAATCCGCAGCGTGTGTGTAGCGGGCTAACGCGCCAGTTCTGGTTGTTTATCAATCTCTTGGCTTCCTGACGTAGTTGTTCTTGTTTGGCCACCCTCTTTTAATTGCTGCTCTAGCAGTCTGGCCATTGTCTGTAGATTCGCCAGGTCATCACTTGGTTCTCGCAAAAGTATCACATCACGTAGAGCATTCAGAATGTCAGCCTGGTCCATTGCGCGTCCGCCCTCCACAGTAGCGCACCTCGCGAGTGGTCAGCCCGCCTCATTTCCTTGTACTCCCGCATGCCCTGGCACGAAGATGAAAACAATCTTGCAGCGAGACCGCTCAGATGGACAGCAACCATTCTCTTCGGATCGACCCCTCCTCTATCATCTCTGACATGTTCATGAGTCGTAAGGAAACAAGCCCTGGTGAATGTCTGTGTCTCGAGCCATGTGTATTGCTTACTTACTGCCATGAATTCCATGGTTTCAGGAGACTTGTGGTTTCAGGGAAAAGCCACCAGAGTCCTCCTTCACAATTATCCTCCGCCCGACGCTGTTAAAGGCCCATGAGCTCTCACCATGTCGGGACGACCGACCATTCTGTGTAGATGACCGGTATTCCGTTGAAGGATGAATCTAGTTACTTATGGTGAGTGATTTCTGCAGCATGTACCTGGCGAGATGCAGCGAAATATGCCAGGCAACAAATCGTGCAATCTATTGTTTGTGTTCTCATTATTCAAATTCACTACGAGAGAACGTTTTTTTTTAATGTTTTGGTTTGTTTTGTTGAATACTCAAAGAGAAGAAGAAAAGCCAGGAGGACCTATAATCAAATTTTTTTTTGTTGCGTATCCCTTACGGGACGTTGCAGTCAACACCAGCATTTTCAGCTGCTGTTGGTGTACGAGGTAAGTGTTACGTTCAGTAGTTTGCCATTGCTTTCTGAACGACCGGCCCCTATACCTTTTTCGAAAAAACCAGCACCGCTGTGTTTCGAACCCGGGTATACGGGCTCACAAACCGCGTTCGCAAGCCCTTAGCCACAGAGACCGGCATAATAAAATAGCTACTGGAATAATCTGCAAAGGAACTCATCTATGGTGTTTGAAGATGGTTGGAAGGGGTGGAGGGGGGGGGGTGAATGTGTGAACACAGTGGTGTTGATTCCTCAATTTGGGTATAATATATTTAGCTCAAGAGAGGTTAGGGTCCATAGTTCTGTAGCTCTTGTTCATTCTTGAATGATATCAGGGTGGTTTTGTGGTCACTGCCACTTGTAACACTCTCAACATCCTCGGTTGCCATAGTATCACCAGTCATTGCTTGTTGTTGTGCAATGCCGACAGTAGTATGAATGTAGATAGTCAAACTTATTATACTATGATAGAGTCCTGCCCCTCCTGTGCATATAAGTCAGTATAGAGCCAGAATTGAGCATGCCTGTCGAAGTCACGCACTATGAATGATCACATGCTGGGGCCATGCTTCATGCTGCTTCAGTGGTTGTTTTATTTGGCGATTAGTAAATATTAGATACTGAGAGGTCTGTATCAGATATCTGTAAGTGATCAGTATGAACACTATCAATAGATTGTGGTAGTGGAGTCTCTCGGGCAAGAAACGGGTTCTTGGTTGAAGTTAGCAATATCAAGTTGGGTCCCTCTTCTTCGTTCTGGAGGAAGGGTTCACATCGTCTTAAGAAAGATCTACGTGTCCTGGTAAGGCATGTTTTGATACGCATCACACGTCAATGTCTTGTTCTTTTAGGAAGTTTTGAAGTTCTGTGTTTTCTTTCTCACTCCTTGAGCATCCCACTTCCTTATTTTAAGACAGTGCCCCTTTGTATGTCTCGGGCTTTCCCTTGTAAGTGTTTATGGTTCTAGTCGTGATGGGCGGATCTTGTCTATATAGAAGGCCTGATGTCACTCCAACTAGGCCACGCCCCTTAAATACTATAACTTTCCGTCTAGTGTTTGTTGTACATCATTCAATGTAGTGCAGATATGTTGATTTTCTGGACTTCAGCCACAAAGGACAACACCGTGTTACTTTGAGGATGTGCCAGTGAATTCAGCAGGTTATGTGTAGATATGAACGCATCAGATCTGTTACAGATTCCAATGTCTGTCCTGATGTTTGTGTGCCATGACCACATGAAGAGTTATTTCCCTGCAACTGTTGGTATGTGGCTCAAGGAAGGAGACGTTCTTCGGGCTAGCGGACAATATAATTAGTCGCGGTTTTAACTTCATGGCAAATGGTCACCCCATAATGGTCCGCTCCTATGCCAGTGAATATTACACACAACGCTCCTCACCGCCCCATGTGAAAAGTGGAACAAACAGCAGTGCCGACAATTCAACAGCACGCACAGGCAAGTACATGTATAAGGCCGCTGCCAGAATACCAACAGAACAGACGGCCACGAAAATTAGAGTTCATCGTCGATGGAAGCGGCAGTCACTAGAAAATCAGCAGCCTCACAGATATTACTGTACAATGCAACAATAGCTAGTTCAACAACAGGCCTCAGCCATTTCCTGAACATGCAGTTCACAATACAAAACCGCGGACAGATGTAATAGCACTCCACACAAAATCCACAGCTCATAGTGTCGCTCCAAACTCTTAACTCAGTAGCTGGGCGATGGAAACATCTACTATCAGTTCAACGTGAAGAAAATGCGAAAGCAAGCCGTAGCCAGAAGCAAAAACACTCTAGACGACTTAACAGCTCAACCTCTTATCCGCCATATTGGACCGGACAATATAAAACAGGACACATTCAAAACAAAACTGAACACTATATATAAGTCTGTGAGTTGTAAAATATATAGGTCTGTTCTACGACGCCAGTTGAACGGACGTCAGATGACTGGTCAAGGAAGCCATTCATAAACGTGTCTCGTCTTAACTCCAAGTGTTGGGAATGCCAGCAATATAATACACAGAGTCTATTAACCCACAGCTGCATCAGTGCCGTGTGAAGGATTACAGTGTCTAGGTAATGACGCTTTACTCTTGTTTGTTGGTTTAAAATATTTACACGTTCAATTATTTTGTACTATGTGTCAGGCGTTTCCTGTTTCAGAGTGGAAGTTTAAGGCGACTGAAACGTAAATTACCCTTATTTTCGTGGTTTAATATATTAGCCGCCGTATTTGTTGTTGTGTTGCTACTGGACAGTCATATTCTTACACCATACACTTAAACATTTTTCAGAGATAACATTTCGGAATTGTTTTTATCATTTAAGTGGTTACAATGTTACATGTAGATTTATGTCAAATTTCGAACATTTAAAAATGTATAACAATGTCTCATTATTTTTATTTCATTTTCGTTAGGATTAGTTACTTAGTTTTTGTTTCCAAAATATGCACACGATATGTTTTAAGTCCTGCAACAACAACTGTTGTGGGTACGAAAGTGTTAAGAGCATCATTAGCCCCGAGTGCACAGAAATATAGGTGGCTAGTCTGCCCCTACCGTAGCGAATGTCAAAAGCTGACAACGAACTTTTGTTAGACACTGCGCATGTTATTGACAGCCAAAACGACGAAAGCTGCTCGCGAACTCTCGCAGATAGCAGTTATTAACAGCGCGAGCATTTGTGGGAGTGTTTTACGCCAATTAATCTTGACTAACATTTCGGGTAGATTAACTCCCACACTGACAGCAAGGAAGGGAGAATCACGGGGGATTGTGTGAATACATTCGTCTCAATTATATATAATACATAATCACCCAGGACAAGGCTATTGCTTGACGTCTTCACAGAAACAAATTGTAAGTTACAAATGCCGCTGTCTTGAATATTGTTAGTTACCGTAGCACAGTGTGGGGGAGAAGGGGTTATTTTGAAAGTGGTATACTGAAACAGCACAATAGAATTCAGAAAGAAAATGCAGACTTAAACAACGGGGAGAGAATTTTCATTTAAAATCTTTAAATCCATGCAGAGAAATTAGGGAGAATTAGACACGTGAGTTGCTGTGTGGTACTGATGCCTGACTTCATTACTCCCCCAGGTGTGCAATTGTGGGATTCAATGAGATATTGTGGCCGCTTATGTTCTTGCTAATCCAGGAGTCTACAGCCTGGTTCGGTAAGTAGCTCCACATCGTGGTCTGGTTATTGCTAGTTTGAAACACAGTCACGTCTGACTTTAACTGTTCTTGGGTTCGTGATTCCTTCTCTCTATGCCTGGATCACAACTGTGTTTGTTCTGGTTATTGGTTGTTGTCTCTACATTTGAAACACAAGTAAATCTGCTTTCTAAAACCCTTTTCTGGTTATTGGTTGTTGTCTCTACATCTGAAACACAAGTAAATCTGCTTTCTAAAACCCTTTTCTGGTTATTGGTTGTTGTCTCTACATCTGAAACACAAGTAAATCTGCTTTTTAACATTATTGACCTGGTTACTGATTGTATCTCTGTGTGATTAAGCTTGCTGTAAAACATTATTGTTCAGGTCATTGCGTGTCTACAACTATATGTGTGAATCACTAACCAGCACAGTTCGCGGCGACCGCACTAGCCAGGCGGTGTTAACTCCTCAGGCTCAAGATCCCCCTGCCCTACACCGCAAGGCAGTAGATGATAGTTTTGAAGTTTTGACAGACAATACAGCATTCTTGTTCTGGTTATTATTTTGTCTCGATGTGTGAATCACAATTAAGTCTGCTATATAACATTATTATTTGAGTTATATCTTGTCTCTATGCCTGAAACACTACTAAGTCTGCTTTATTACATCTTCTTCTGATAATTCATTGCATCCATGTCTTGCAAAACAATTCAGTCTGCTTTCTCTAATATTTGTGTTCTGGTTATTGCTTGTCCCCTTAATCCCATTAGGCCTGCCTTATAACATGACTATTTCTATTATTGGTGGTCTCCATGCTTACAAACAAATAAGTCTGCTGTATACCTTTCTTGTTTTGGTTATTTATTGCATTTGTGGAAATCACCATGAACTCTACATTATAACAATATTGTTTTGCTAATTACTTGCCTAAGTCTGAAATACGAATTTGTCTGCTTTACAAAGTCTTGTTCTGGATATTTATAATGTATATTAGTTAATTAGTTAGTTAGTCTTTCTTCTTGAGCCTAAGGCGGCGCATAGGGCAGAAGTCCTGTCTCTCTATGCCTGGCGGTTCGCTGCTACCTGTTGTAGATCTTGGATATTTACTTGGCCATTGAATGAGCCTTCTCTGATGATGGTTCTACGCAGGGTCTCTCTTGGTCTTCCCCGTTTTCTTTTCCCTACTGGTGACCATAAGAGGGCTTGGTTGGGAAGTCTTGTCTTGTCCATTCTGAGTACATGTCCGATATAGTTCCAACGGCGTTTTATTATAAAATTGGATACAATGTCTTCCTAATTTCTATGGCGAAATTAAAATCCAGTCTTGTTTTATATAACATGTTTGTGTTGAATTACAGGTACGAATTACTGTCAAGTTGGAGAGCATCGATAGCGCAATGGTTAGCATGCTGGCGTATCACTCTATTGGTCATGTGTTCGAATCTCCTTTGAGAATGGATTTATTTCAATAGGCCTAGGCAGAATCTTAACTTACCTTTTTGTTTCATGTCATTTATATCAACATTTACCAGACAACTTGTAACTGTAACTGGCATAGCAATGGAATTGTAGAACTCAGTAAAAACTTGAATCGCTAAGTCTGGTTCAGACAGTCCTTGGGGTGTCTCTGTCACGACAGCATTGCTGCCGCCACCACCCATCTTTGTTGGCTAGTAGTTTGGTTGTGACTGATGTTTCATTCGTAAGTCCGATCTATTGGCGCACAGATGGTTTGATCCGTGCGACATCCTGCATCTACCGGACTGTAGGTGGTGTGCACACTGTCCCCCGGACCAAGTGCCACAGACATCTACCGGACTGCAGATAGTCCCCGGACCCAATGCCACAAATATCTACCGGACTGCAGAAGGTGTGGATATTGTCCCCCTGACCCAGTACCACAGACATCTACACTAGAGCTGTGTGGCAGGGCTTGCCGTCTCTTCTCCAGGCTCAGAAAGTCGCGGGGAGTGCAAGACCGGTACTGGAATGTCACATCTGCGGAGAGACTTATTAGAATGTAGGTCATGATTCTACATAACATTCCAGAACTGGATAGGTTGGACGTTGTTGGTGATGTTGACGTCACGGGTTTAAGTATCTCAAAGTAAAAGATTACAACCACACAACCAGAGGGACCACTAAGCCTTGTAACATGACTACCGGAAAATGTCCGGCTAGCTTATCGACATAGGATAAACACTATAGCTTGCTGCTATAGGATGTAAACGGGTCTGTTACCTTATACACTGTCACATAAACACACACGCACGCTTGAGAGCGCGCACACACACACACACGCATACACACACACACACACACACATATATATATATATATATATATATATATATATATATATATATATATATATATATATACACACACACACTGCTTTTTCTGTCCCTTTGTTTTCTTGAAAACACGGACCTTCATAGCCCTTGAACATATGATACATTGCTACTCAGAAAACACCGACCATAATACCCCTTGAAAATATTATTCATTGTTTCCCTGGAAACATCGATCACTAAATACCTGAAAATGTGATCCATTGTTTCCCTGAAATCATCCACCGCTATCTGCGTGAAAATATGATCTTTTGTTTCCCATGAAACAACCATCACCATATCCCTGAAGACATATTTCCTATTGTTTCCACCAAAACGCGTCCCGTTGTTTTCTTGAAAATGTGTCCCGCTGTTCCCCAGAAAACAACTCGCTCTATTTTCCCTCAAAACGTGTCTTATCGCCTACACCTCCACCCCCCCCCCCCCCAAGCATGTCATATTTTGGGGGGTCCCACTATGTGCCTTTTAGCCGATTGTGGTCATTTTATAGGGCCCCTTATTCTCACTATGTGTCTTTAGATCCAGTGTGATTCACCACGGTCAATCTATCAGTGTTAGTGGACAGTGATTTGGTGATTCAAATTTGCAGTTTGGATTACCGCCTCTGCACCTTGGCCAGATCAAGTACAGATAAATTTCCACTTTGATCTTAGCTAAAAGGCCGAGAAATTGTTGCCATCACAACATGCCCCGTTGTTGTCTTGAAAATGTGTCCCGTTGTTTCCCATAAAACACATCCCTTTATTTCCCCCACCGGTCTTGCTGTTTCCCCCAAAGCATGTCATATTTGTAGACCTCTTAGTCACACTGTGCCATTCGGCCCATCGTGGTCATGTTTACCTGTGAGAAATCTACCAGTTTTTCTTTTCCTTGTAAAAATGTATGTCATAGTTTCCGCTTAAAAGTATACCATTATTTCTCTTATAAAGCGCCTACATGTGTTTCCCTTTTAAAACAATCTACAATTTTTTGCCTCAAATAATTTACCAATGTTTCCCTAAAAATATATCATTGTTTCGATGAAATATGCTTCATTGTTTCCCTTAAAGCGTCTAAACTTGTTCCCCTGTCAGAAGTATACCATTGTTTCCATGTAAAACGTCCATTATTTTTTTTCTCTGTAACAAGACAACAATTGTTTCCATGTAAAACGTCACCCATTGTTTCCATATAAAACGTCTACCATTGTTTCCATGTAACAAATCTACCATTGTTTCTCGTTAAAACGTCCACCATTGTGTCCCTGTAAAAAAGCCTACCATTGTTTCCATGTGACAAGTCTACCATTGTTTCTATGTAAATCATCATCATCAAGTGCCGTGCCAACTGACGTATGCGTTCATGACTCTCCACAGATCTCTGTCTTTGGTTTCCTGGATTAACTCTGCCATTGATATTCCTCCATGCCACCGTCGCAATCCATCCAGCATCATTTCTCGTGGTCTGCCTCTGCATCTCTTCCCCTCGATCTTTCCAGTTGTCACGATGTTCTCCAGCGCCTCTCTTCTCATAACATGACCAAGAAAAGCTGTTTGTCTCTTTCTTATTGTTGTATATAATGTTCTAGTTTCGCCAGCCTCTTTAAGGCATTCGTCGTTAGTTACTTTGGCAGTCCAAGGAATTCGCAACATTCGTCTCAGGAACCACATCTCTGTTGCTTCCAATCTCTTCGTAATTTGTTCATATATATTCCAAGATTGACAGCCATAAGCAAAACAGGTTCTGTATAGCACCTCAGCACTCTCTTTTTTACATTCAATGATAGCCACTTATTGCATAAGATATTCTTCATGTTTTGAAATGCAGCCTTTGCTTGCCCTATTCTGCACTTGATCTCTGTTGTGCATCTTCCATCTTATGTTATAAATGTTCCTAGATATTGTTTTCTTGATATTCAAGGAGAGTCCTTTCTTTGCGCTCTCTGTTACTACAGTGTCCAAAAATTGTTGTAGATCTGTTGCACTATCCGTTATCAATAATACCGTGTCATCTGCATAGCGTATATTATTTATATTATAACCTCCAAATATTATTCCTGGCTTTTCTTTGATCTCTCTCATTATTACTTAGCTATAGGGGCAGAAGAGATCTGGTGACGAAACACTTACACCCAACTTTATGTGTTCATAATTTCCTTCTTTATTTCCCACTAGCTGACCCGGCCCGGCTTCGCCCAGTCCCTGGTGGGGAGCATCTCATTTAATTCATATAAGTAGTCATATAAGTTCTCGTTCCCGTTACCGACTGTCTGTCTGTCTGTCTGTCTGTCTGTCTGTCTGTCTGTCTGTCTGTGTCTGTCTGTCTGTTTGTCTATCTATCTATCTCTGTCTGTCTGTCTGTCTAATAGACCCATCCCTCTGTCTCTCCCTCCGTCTATCCCTTCCTCCCTCCCTCCCTGTCTGTTTGTCTATCTATATATCTATCTATCTATCTATCTATCTATCTATCTATCTATCTATCTATCTATCTATCTATCTATCTATCTGTCTGTCTGTCTGTCTGTCTGTCTGTCTGTCTGTCTGCCTGACCCGGCCCGGCTTCGCCCAGTCCCTGGTGGGGAGCATCTCATTTAATTCATATAAGTAGTCATATAAGTTCTCGTTCCCGTTACCGACTATCTGTCTGTCTGTCTGTCTGTCTGTCTGTCTGTCTGTCTGTCTGTCTGTCTGTCTGTCTGTCTGTCTGTGTCTGTCAGTCTGTTTGTCTATCTATCTATCTCTGTCTGTCTGTCTGTCTGTCTAATAGACCCATCCCTCTGTCTCTCCCTCCGTCTATCCCTCCCTCCCTCCCTCCCTCCCTCCCTGTCTGTTTATCTATCTATCTATCTATCTATCTATCTATCTATCTATCTATCTATCTGTCTGTCTGTCTGTCTGTCTGTCTGACTGTCTGTCTGTGTCTGTCAGTCTGTTTGTCTATCTATCTATCTCTGTCTGTCTGTCTGTCTGTCTGTCTGTCTATCTGTCTGTCTGTCTAATAGACCCATCCCTCTGTCTCTCCCTCCGTCTATCCCTCCCTCCCTCCCTCCCTGTCTGTTTATCTATCTATCTATCTATCTATCTATCTATCTATCTATCTATCTATCTATCTATCTGTCTGTCTGTCTGTCTGTCTGTCTGTCTGCCTGACCCGGCCCGGGTTCGCCCAGTCACTGGTGTGGAGCATCTCATTTAATTCTGAGTAGGTAAGAATCCGCTCTGCCTTCAAAATGTTGACGTGAAGATTTTCTTCCTGCAGCTGCTTCTGTATTTGTTCATCAGTAAGCTCCATTTTTAGCCGCTTGACCACCGATCTGACTGTGTTTGAATCAGTGTTTCTGATTCTGGTGTCTTGGTCCTCCTTCCTCTCACAAGTTTTTGTGTTCGTCTGTGGGTAGTCGTCGCTCTTCTTATTGGTAGTTTCATTGACTGTAGGTTCAGATACTTTATTACAGCTTGCATGCAGACTCTCCAAAGGCAGGTTCGTCTTCTTGATAGTCTGGTCGGTTTTCTCACTATGCATCTTGGAAGCTGCTTGTTTCTTTGGGCTATTACGACGTGCCATTTTCCCCCCGTATCAGGATGATATTGTTCAACATCTTTAAGATAATTTCTTAAGCTTAGAAAGATGAGTTACAATGTTATGCATTATGCATTATTTTTATGTAAACTTTGAAATTGCCTTAAAGATTGTATCATTATTTATTATAACTCATATGCCGGTACATAACTATAGACAAAGAGTTTATAAATCTTTGAAAACGATACAACAATATGACTATAAGTTATACAACAATGTTATTAAAAGTTATGCCCCTTGAAATAACTTTTTCTAGAGTTAAGTCCCTTAGCTATATATAAATTTTAATGAAAAATGAAAAATGAAATAATACTGAGTAAGCAGGCGATTTCACACTAAAAAAATATCACAGTTGGCAGCTCTGGAATGAAAGGAAGACGTGTAGAAAATTTCATCTCAATCGGATGGGCCGTTAGCGAAAATATAAAGGACATACATATTTACATACATACACTTTGTTTTATATATATATAGATTTTAATTGCTGCTGTTTGGTTCCAGTAAATAGTTTTTATTATTCTGAGATCTGTCCCATCAATGTTAATATCTTCCAACATTTTAATCAGTTCATAATGTTTTACTTTATCAAGTGCTTTAGTATAATCTATGAAGCACAAATAAATGTCTGTCTTTGTCTCTACTGATCTTTCTAATAGTGTTCGTAATGTGTATATTGCATTGTTTGTACCTTTTCCTTCCACAAATCCACACTGTTTTTCACCAATTTCCATTTTTATTTTCTTCCTTGTTCTTCTCATTATAATTCTGTAAATAGTCGACAATTATTTCCTTGTAAAACGTCTACCGTTGTTTCCATATAAAACGTCTACAATTGTTTCCCTGTAAAATGTCTACTATTGTTTCTCTGTAAAAAGTCTACATTGTTTCCCGGTAAAAAGTGTACTATTCTTTCTCTGTAAATCAATCAATCAATCATGTGCCATGACGGAAAGCGTGGGCGGTCATGACTCGCCATTTCACTCGATCACCAGTGTCGTGGATCAGCTCAGTGTTCCTGTCTCGTCCATGCCATGTGGCCAAGCCATCCAGGTATTTTTCTCTCGGTCTCTGTAAAAGGTCTTTCATTATTTCCGTGTAAAACGTCTACCATTGTTTCCATGCAGACATGTTCTGTTGCTTCCTTTAAATTGTCTACCAGTGTTTCCCTTAAAAATTCTACAACTGTATCTGTATAAATGTCCAAGTAAAAAGCCTCTGAAAAACATCTGGCTAATGATGACATATAGTTGTGAGGTCAGGTAAATGATAGATCTAACAATGATGACACATGTTCAGGTATATGACAGATCTGGCTAATGATGACATATATTTATGTGTTCAGGTAGATGAGAGATCTGGCTAATGATGACACATGATTGTATGTTCAGATTGATGACAGATATGACAATGATGACACATACTTGTGTGTTCAAATAGATGACAGATCTGACAATGATGACACGTGGTTGTACATTCAGATAGATGACAGATTTGACAATAATGACACATAATTGTGGGGTCAGGTAAATGAAAGTTCTGACAATAATGACACATATGTGTGGGTACATGTAGATGTTATAAGACAGACAGTGGGATAGACACCTTGTGCCACCTTTATTGAAAGACAGAAGATCAATTGGTTTGGCCATGTCGTTAGAATGCAACACCAACAACTACCATCACTGGCCTTGCATCAAAGATCATCTGCGACGAGATCAAGAGGACGTCCAAGAAGAAAATTGATTGACAACATCAAAGACATTGTACAATCACACGGAATGACACTATCCAGTGCCACTCACGGGGCGCTTGAGTGAAAATTATTCCTCCCCACGACGCTTGACGGCAGAAGTGGAAGATGATGATGATGATGATGATGGTGGTGGTGGTGGTGGTGGTGGTGGTGGTATTGGTGGTAGTGGTGGTGGTGGTGGTGATGGTGATGGTGATGGTGATGGCGATGGCGATGACGACGACGACGACGACGACGATGATGATGATGATGATGATGATGATGATGATGATGATGATGATGATGATGATGATGATGATGGTGAGGTAGATGACAGATCTGGCCAATGATGACATATAGTAATTGGTTCAGGCAGATGACAGATCTGGCTTATTGTGACACATATTTGTGGGTTCAAGTAGATGGCAGGTCTGGCTAGTGACAACACGTTGTTATAAGTTACATGGGTCGCATAATACTTGGCTAGTTTAGCGAGGCGCTGATGTCATTTAAGGCTCATGAACTAATGTCTCATGCGAACTCTGTATTAAAGACCCGCTCATTTATATGACAACGCTAACCTAGTACCTCGGATTACCGACGGTTAGTTATGAAGAGATGTTTAGCTGACGAAGCAATTTTTTCAACAATTATTACCAGACGATAGTTATGTTTAAGGGCTCAGTAATGTTAGTATTGCACATTCTCCAATTCAAAATTAAAATGCTGCACTTTTGCTTGCATCTGAGTCCATGAAAGTAACAGGACACATGCGTTAATTAAGTATTGATTGTTGTTAACAGAAGACAGCGGGACAGAATTCCATATCAAAGGGCAAAAAAAAAAAAAGACACGATATTTCGCAACAGTCACTCCAAATGCTCTAGCATCTTGCTCTAGGAACAAGTGTACTATGAGATTGACCACCTAGGTGAACTATCATGAATCAAGCATGAAGGTCTCTTCAGTGGAACCTTGAAATCAATACATTCATCTGTCAGTGGGAGTCAGTGGGAGTGGCACAATAATCGGCTTGTTGAGTCCCCAGGGAGTTGATTAACGAGACATCGAGACCAGGACTGAGTCTTGTCTACTGAGCTTTGTCATCATTCTGCACAGGAACGTGGCTCCGCCCACTAAAAATATCTCCAAAATCGAGGTAAGTAAATGGGTAGTTGCTTATGTAGGTAGTTCGAAAGGTAGTTGGAAATGAGTAGCTGGGTAAATAGCTAGGTAGCTGGGCAATTAGATAAGTACGTAGGTAGCGGGTATGTAGTAATAAATAATAAATGTTTGCATATCCTTTACAGGACATTGCTGTCAACATCAGCATCTTTCATCTGATTGTTGATTTCTTGGCAAGATTACGCTCAGTAGTTTGCCATTGGTTTCTGAGCGGCCGGCTCACATACCCCGTAAGTTACCGACGCGATTCGAACCACTGCTGATTCTCACCGTCGTCACGTTACTTACGAGAGTATACGAGATTACGGAGAAAAGTTGCTAACCTCTAGGCCAGGAAGCCGGCGGGAAAGTAGTAGGTAGATATTAATTTAGTAAGCAAGTATGTAGAGAAGTAGCTGGGTAAGTAGGTAGCTGTGTTGGTAGTTGGGTAAGAAGATAGGCAGATAGAAAGTTGGGTAAGTAGGTAGCTGTGTTGGTAGTTGGGTAAGTAGGTAGCTGTGTTGGTAGTTGGGTAAGTAGGTAGCTGTGTTGGTAGTTGGGTAAGTAGGTAGCTGTGTTGGTAGTTGGGTAAGTAGGTAGCTATGTTGGTAGTTGGGTAAGAAGATAGGCAGATAGAAAGTTGGGTAAGTAGGTAGCTATGTTGGTAGTTGGGTAAGAAGATAGGCAGATAGAAAGTTGGGTAAGTAGGTAGCTATGTTGGTAGTTGGGTAAGTAGGTAGCTGTGTTGTAGTTGGGTAAGTAGGTAGCTATGTTGGTAGTTGGGTAAGAAGATAGGCAGATAGAAAGTTGGGTAAGTAGGTAGCTATGTTGGTAGTTGGGTAAGTAGGTAGCTATGTTGGTAGTTGGGTAAGAAGATAGGCAGATAGAAAGTTGGGTAAGTAGGTAGCTGTGTTGGTAGTTGGGTAAGTAGGTAGCTGTGTTGGTAGTTGGGTAAGTAGGTAGCTGTGTTGGTAGTTGGGTAAGTAGGTAGCTATGTTGGTAGTTGGGTAAGTAGGTAGCTATGTTGGTAGTTGGGTAAGTAGGTAGCTATGTTGGTAGTTGGGTAGAAGATAGGCAGATAGAATGTTGGGTAAGTAGGTAGCTATGTTGGTAGTTGGGTAAGTAGGTAGCTATGTTGTGTAGTTGGGTTAAGAAGATAGGCAGATAGAAAGTTGGGTAAGTAGGTAGCTGTGTTGGTAGTTGGGTAAGAAGATAGGCAGATAGAAAATTGGGTAAGTAGGTAGCTATGTTGGTAGTTGGGTAAGTAGGTAGCTGTGTTGGTAGTTGGGTAAGTAGATAGGCAGATAGAAAGTTGGGTAAGTAGGTAGCTGTGTTGGTAGTTGGGTAAGAAGATAGGCAGATAGAATGTTGGGTAGTAGGTAGCTATGTTGGTAGTGGGTAAGAAGATAGGCAGATAGAAAATTGGGTAAGTAGGTAGCTGTGTTGGTAGTTGGGTAAGAAGATAGGCAGATAGAAAGTTGGGTAAGTAGGTAGCTGTGTTGGTAGTTGGGTAAGTAGGTAGCTGTGTTGGTAGTTGGGTAAGTAGGTAGCTGTGTTGGTAGTTGGGTAAGAAGATAGGCAGATAGAAAGTTGGGTAAGTAGGTAGCTGTGTTGGTAGTTGGGTAAGAAGATAGGCAGATAGAAATTGGGTAAGTAGGTAGCTGTGTTGGTAGTTGGGTAAGTAGATAGGCAGATAGAATGTTGGGTAAGTAGGTAGCTATGTTGGTAGTTGGGTAAGTAGGTAGCTATGTTGGTAGTTGGGTAAGTAGGTAGCTATGTTGGTAGTTGGGTAAGAAGATAGGCAGATAGAATGTTGGGTAAGTAGGTAGCTATGTTGGTAGTTGGGTAAGTAGGTAGCTATGTTGGTAGTTGGGTAAGAAGATAGGCAGATAGAAAGTTGGGTAAGTAGGTAGCTATGTTGGTAGTTGGGTAAGAAGATAGGCAGATAGAAAGTTGGGTAAGTAGGTAGCTATGTTGGTAGTTGGGTAAGAAGATAGGCAGATAGAAAGTTGGGTAAGTAGGTAGCTGTGTTGGTAGTTGGGTAAGAAGATAGGCAGATAGAAAATTGGGTAAGTAGGTAGCTATGTTGGTAGTTGGGTAAGTAGATAGGCAGATAGAAAGTTGGGTAAGTAGGTAGCTGTGTTGGTAGTTGGGTAAGAAGATAGGCAGATAGAAAGTTGGGTAAGTAGGTAGCTGTGTTGGTAGTTGGGTAAGTAGGTAGCTATGTTGGTAGTTGGGTAAGAAGATAGGCAGATAGAAAGTTGGGTAAGTAGGTAGCTGTGTTGGTAGTTGGGTAAGAAGATAGGCAGATAGAAAGTTGGGTAAGTAGGTAGCTGTGTTGGTAGTTGGGTAAGAAGATAGGCAGATAGAAAGTTGGGTAAGTAGGTAGCTGTGTTGGTAGTTGGGTAAGAAGATAGGCAGATAGAAAGTGGGTAAGTAGGTAGCTGTGTTGGTAGTTGGGTAAGAAGATAGCAGATAGAAAATTGGGTAAGTAGGTAGCTGTGTTGGTAGTTGGGTAAGAAGATAGGCAGATAGAAAGTTGGGTAAGTAGGTAGCTATGTGGTAGTTGGGTAAGTAGGTAGCTATGTTGGTAGTTGGGTAAGTAGGGTAGCTATGTTTGGTAGTTGGGTAAGTAGATAGGCAGATAGAAAGTTGGGTAAGTAGGTAGCTATGTTGGTAGTTGGGTAAGAAGATAGGCAGATAGAAGTTGGGTAAGTAGGTAGCTATGTTGGTAGTTGGGTAAGTAGGTAGCTATGTTGGTAGTTGGGTAAGAAGATAGGCAGATAGAAAGTTGGGTAAGTAGGTAGCTATGTTGGTAGTTGGGTAAGTAGGTAGCTATGTTGGTAGTTGGGTAAGAAGATAGGCAGATAGAAAGTTGGGTAAGTAGGTAGCTATGTTGGTAGTTGGGTAAGAAGATAGGCAGATAGAAAGTTGGGTAAGTAGGTAGCTGTGTTGGTAGTTGGGTAAGTAGGTAGCTATGTTGGTAGTTGGGTAAGAAGATAGGCAGATAGAAAGTTGGGTAAGTAGGTAGCTATGTTGGTAGTTGGGTAAGTAGGTAGCTATGTTGGTAGTTGGGTAAGTAGGTAGCTATGTTGGTAGTTGGGTAAGTAGGTAGCTATGTTGGTAGTTGGGTTAGAAGATAGGCAGATAGAAAGTTGGGTAAGAAGATAGGCAGATAGAAAGTTGGGTAAGAAGATAGGCAGATAGAAAGTTGGGTAAGTAGGTAGCTGTGTTGGTAGTTGGGTAAGAAGATAGGCAGATAGAAAGTTGGGTAAGTAGGTAGCTGTGTTGGTAGTTGGGTAAGTAGGTAGCTATGTTGGTAGTTGGGTAAGAAGATAGGCAGATAGAAAATTGGGTAAGTAGGTAGCTATGTTGGTAGTTGGGTAAGAAGATAGGCAGATAGAAAGTTGGGTAAGTAGGTAGCTGTGTTGGTAGTTGGGTAAGTAGGTAGCTATGTTGTATGTTGGGTAAGAAGATAGGCAGATAGAAAGTTGGGTAAGTAGGTAGCTGTGTTGGTAGTTGGGTAAGTAGGTAGCTATGTTGGTAGTTGGGTAAGAAGATAGGCAGATAGAAAGTTGGGTAAGTAGGTAGCTGTGTTTGTAGTGGGTAAGTAGGTAGCTATGTTGGTAGTTGGGTAAGAAGATAGGCAGATAGAAAGTTGGGTAAGTAGGTAGCTGTGTTGGTAGTTGGGTAAGTAGGTAGCTATGTTGGTAGTTGGGTAAGAAGATAGGCAGATAGAAAGTTGGGTAAGTAGGTAGCTATGTTGGTAGTTGGGTAAGTAGGTAGCTATGTTGGTAGTTGGGTAAGTAGGTAGCTATGTTGGTAGTTGGGTAAGTAGGTAGCTATGTTGGTAGTTGGGTAAGAAGATAGGCAGATAGAAAGTTGGGTAAGTAGGTAGCTATGTTGGTAGTTGGGTAAGAAGATAGGCAGATAGAAAGTTGGGTAAGAAGATAGGCAGATAGAAAGTTGGGTAAGTAGGTAGCTGTGTTGGTAGTTGGGTAAGAAGATAGGCAGATAGAAAGTTGGGTTAAGTAGGTAGCTGTGTTGGTAGTGGGTAAGAAGATAGGCAGATAGAAAGTTGGGTAAGTAGTGTAGCTGTGTTGGTAGTTGGGTAAGAAGATAGGCAGATAGAAAGTTGGGTAAGTAGGTAGCTGTGTTGGTAGTTGGGTAAGAAGATAGGCAGATAGATAGTTGGGTAAGAAGATAGGCAGATAGAAAGTTGGGTAAGAAGATAGGCAGATAGAAAGTTGGGTAAGAAGATAGGCAGATAGAAAGTTGGGTAAGTAGGTAGCTGTGTTGGTAGTTGGGTAAGAAGATAGGCAGATAGAAAGTTGGGTAAGTAGGTAGCTGTGTTGGTAGTTGGGTAAGAAGATAGGCAGATAGAAAGTTGGGTAAGTAGGTAGCTGTGTTGGTAGTTGGGTAAGTAGGTAGCTATGTTGGTAGTTGGGTAAGAAGATAGGCAGATAGAAAGTTGGGTAAGTAGGTAGCTGTGTTGGTAGTTGGGTAAGTAGGTAGCTATGTTGGTAGTTGGGTAAGAAGATAGGCAGATAGAAAGTTGGGTAAGTAGGTAGCTATGTTGGTAGTTGGGTAAGTAGGTAGCTATGTTGGTAGTTGGGTAAGAAGATAGGCAGATAGAAAGTTGGGTAAGTAGGTAGCTATGTTGGTAGTTGGGTAAGTAGGTAGCTATGTTGGTAGTTGGGTAAGTAGGTAGCTATGTTGGTAGTTGGGTAAGTAGGTAGCTATGTGGTAGTTGGGTAAGATGATAGGCAGATAGAAAGTTGGGTAAGAAGATAGGCAATAGAAAGTTGGGTAAGAAGATAGGCAGATAGAAAGTTGGGTAAGTAGGTAACTGTGTTGGTAGTTGGGTAAGAAGATAGGCAGATAGAAAGTTGGGTAAGTAGGTAGCTGTGTTGGTAGTTGGGTAAGAAGATAGGCAGATAGAAAGTGGGTAAGTAGGTAGCTATGTTGGTAGTTGGGTAAGTAGGTAGCTATGTTGGTAGTTGGGTAAGAAGAAAGGCAGATAGAAAGTTGGGTAAGTAGGTAGCTGTGTTGGTAGTTGGGTAAGTAGGTAGCTATGTTGGTAGTTGGGTAAGAAGATAGGCAGATAGAATGTTGGGTAAGTAGGTAGCTGTGTTGGTAGTTGGGTACGAAGATAGGCAGATAGAAAGTTGGGTAAGTAGGTAGCTATGTTGGTAGTTGGGTAAGTAGGTAGCTGTGATGGTAGTTGGGTAAGAAGATAGGCAGATAGAAAGTTGGGTAAGTAGGTAGCTGTGTTGGTAGTTGGGTAAGTAGGTAGCTATGTTGGTAGTTGGGTAAGAAGATAGGCAGATAGAAAGTTGGGTAAGTAGGTAGCTGTGTTGGTAGTTGGGTAAGTAGGTAGCTATGTTGGTAGTTGGGTAAGAAGATAGCAGATAGAAAGTTGGGTAAGTAGGTAGCTATGTTGGTAGTTGGGTAAGTAGGTAGCTATGTTGGTAGTTGGGTAAGAAGATAGGCAGATAGAAAGTTGGGTAAGTAGGTAGCTATGTTGGTAGTTGGGTAAGAAGATAGGCAGATAGAAAGTTGGGTAAGTAGTAGCTGTGTTGGTAGTTGGGTAAGAAGATAGGCAGATAGAAAGTTGGGTAAGTAGGTAGCTGTGTTGGTAGTTGGGTAAGAAGATAGGCAGATAGAAAGTTGGGTAAGTAGGTAGCTTTGTTGGTAGTTGGGTAAGTAAGTAGCTATGTTGGTAGTTGGGTAAGAAGATAGGCAGATAGAAAGTTGGGTAAGTAGGTAGCTATGTTGGTAGTTGGGTAAGTAGGTAGCTGTGTTGGTAGTTGGGTAAGAAGATAGGCAGATAGAAAATTGGGTAAGTAGGTAGCTATGTTGGTAGTTGGGTAAGTAGGTAGCTATGTTGGTAGTTGGGTAAGAAGATAGGCAGATAGAAAGTTGGGTAAGTAGGTAGCTGTGTGGTAGTTGGGAAGTAGATAGGGCAGATAGAAAGTTGGGTAAGTAGGTAGCTGTGTTGGTAGTTGGGTAAGAAGATAGGCAGATAGAAAGTTGGGTAAGTAGGTAGCTATGTTGGTAGTTGGGTAAGAAGATAGGCAGATAGAAAGTTGGGTAAGTAGGTAGCTGTGTTGGTAGTTGGGTAAGAAGATAGGCAGATAGAAAATTGGGTAAGTAGGTAGCTGTGTTGGTAGTTGGGTAAGTAGATAGGCAGATAGAAAGTTGGGTAAGTAGGTAGCTGTGTTGGTAGTTGGGTAAGTAGGTAGCTATGTTGGTAGTTGGGTAAGAAGATAGGCAGATAGAAAGTTGGGTAAGTAGGTAGCTGTGTTGGTAGTTGGGTAAGTAGGTAGCTGTGTTGGTAGTTGGGTAAGTAGGTAGCTGTGTTGGTAGTTGGGTAAGTAGGTAGCTGTGTTGGTAGTTGGGTAAGTAGGTAGCTGTGTTGGTAGTTGGGTAAGAAGATAGGCAGATAGAAAGTTGGGTAAGTAGGTAGCTGTGTTGGTAGTTGGGTAAGTAGGTAGCTGTGTTGGTAGTTGGGTAAGTAGGTAGCTGTGTGTAGTTGGGTAAGTAGGTAGCTGTGTTGGTAGTTGAGGGTAAGTAGGTAGCTGTGTTGGTAGTTGGGTAAGAAGATAGGACGATAGACAGTTGGGTAAGTAGGTAGCTGTGTTGGTAGTTGGGTAGTAGATAGGCAGATAGAAAGTTGGGTAAGTAGGTAGCTGTGTTGGTAGTTGGGTAAGAAGTAGCAGATGAAAGTTGTGTAAGTAGTAGCTGTGTTGGTAGTTGGTAAGTAGTAGCTATGTTGGTAGTTGGGTAAGTAGATAGGCAGATAGAAGTTGGGTAAGTAGGTAGCTATGTGGTAGTTGGGTAAGTAGATAGGCAGATAGAAAGTTGGGTAAGTAGGTAGCTGTGTGGTAGTTGGGTAAGAAGATAGGCAGATAGAATGTGGGTAAGTAGGTAGCTATGTTGGTAGTTGGGTAAGAAGATAGGCAGATAGAAAGTTGGGTAAGTAGGTAGCTATGTTGGTAGTTGGGGTAAGTAGATAGGCAGATAGAAGTTGGGTAGTAGGTAGCTATGTTGGTAGTTGGGTAGTAGGTAGCTATGTTGGTAGTTGGGTAAGTAGGTAGCTATGTTGGTAGTGGGTAAGTAGATAGGCAGATAGAAAGTTGGGGTAGAGTAGGTAGCTATGTTGGTAGTTGGGTAAGTAGGTAGCTATGTTGGTAGTTGGGTAAGAAGATAGGCAGATAGAAAGTTGGGTAAGAAGATAGGCAGATAGAAAGTTGGGTAAGAAGATAGGCAGATAGAAAGTTGGGTAAGTAGGTAGCTGTGTTGGTAGTTGGGTAAGTAGGTAGCTATGTTGGTAGTTGGGTAAGTAGGTAGCTATGTTGGTAGTTGGGTAAGTAGATAGGCAGATAGAAAGTTGGGTAAGTAGGTAGCTATGTTGGTAGTTGGGTAAGTAGGTAGCTATGTTGGTAGTTGGGTAAGAAGATAGGCAGATAGAAAGTTGGGTAAGTAGGTAGCTATGTTGGTAGTTGGGTAAGTAGGTAGCTATGTTGGTAGTTGGGTAAGAAGATAGGCAGATAGAAAGTTGGGTAAGTAGGTAGCTATGTTGGTAGTTGGGTAAGTAGGTAGCTATGTTGGTAGTTGGGTAAGAAGATAGGCAGATAGAAAGTTGGGTAAGTAGGTAGCTATGTTGGTAGTTGGGTAGTAGGTAGCTGTGTTGGTAGTTGGGTAAGAGATAGGCAGATAGAAAATTGGGTAAGTAGGTAGCTATGTTGGTAGTGGGTAGTAGGTAGCTATGTTGGGTAGTTGGGTAAGAAGATAGGCAGATAGAAGTGGGTAAGTAGGTAGCTGTGTGGTAGTTGGGTAAGTAGATAGGCAGATCGAAAGTTGGGGTAAGTAGGTAGCTGTGTTGGTAGTTGGGTAAGAAGATAGGCAGATAGAAAGTTGGGTAAGTAGTAGCTATGTTGGTAGTTGGGTTAAGAGATAGGCAGATAGAAAGTTGGGTAAGTAGGTAGCTGTGTTGGTAGTTGGGTAAGAGATAGGCAGATAGAAATGGGTAAGTAGGTAGCTGTGTTGGCAGTTGGGTAAGTAGATAGGCAGATAGAAAGTTGGGTAAGTAGGTAGCTGTGTTGGTAGTTGGGTAAGTAGGTAGCTATGTTGGTAGTTGGGTAAGAAGATAGGCAGATAGAAAGTTGGGTAAGTAGGTAGCTGTGTTGGTAGTTGGGTAAGTAGGTAGCTGTGTTGGTAGTTGGGTAAAGTAGTAGCTGTGTTGGTAGTTGGGTAAGTAGGTAGCTGTGTTGGTAGTTGGGTAAGTAGGTAGCTGTGTTGGTAGTTGGGGTAAGAAGATAGGCAGATAGAAAGTTGGGTAAGTAGGTAGCTGTGTTGGTAGTTGGGAAGTAGGTAGCTGTGTTGGTAGTTGGGTAAGTAGGTAGCTGTGTTGGTAGTTGGGTAAGTAGGTAGCTGTGTTGGTAGTTGGGTAAGTAGGTAGCTGTGTTGGTAGTTGGGTAAGAAGATAGGCAGATAGAAAGTTGGGTAAGTAGGTAGCTGTGTTGGTAGTTGGGTAAGTAGATAGGCAGATAGAAAGTTGGGTAAGTAGGTAGCTGTGTTGGTAGTTGGGTAAGAAGATAGGCAGATAGAAAGTTGTGTAAGTAGGTAGCTGTGTTGGTAGTTGGGTAAGTAGGTAGCTATGTTGGTAGTTGGGTAAGTAGATAGGCAGATAGAAAGTTGGGTAAGTAGGTAGCTATGTTGGTAGTTGGGTAAGTAGATAGGCAGATAGAAAGTTGGGTAAGTAGGTAGCTGTGTTGGTAGTTGGGTAAGAAGATAGGCAGATAGAATGTTGGGTAAGTAGGTAGCTATGTTGGTAGTTGGGTAAGAAGATAGGCAGATAGAAAGTTGGGTAAGTAGGTAGCTATGTGGTAGTGGGTAAGTAGATAGGCAGATAGAAAGTGGGTAAGTAGGTAGCTATGTTGGTAGTTGGTAAGTAGGTAGCTATGTTGGTAGTTGGGTAAGTAGGTAGCTATGTTGGTAGTTGGGTAAGTAGATAGGCAGATAGAAAGTTGGGTAAGTAGGTAGCTATGTTGGTAGTTGGGTAAGTAGGTAGCTATGTTGGTAGTTGGGTAAGAAGATAGGCAGATAGAAAGTTGGGTAAGAAGATAGGCAGATAGAAAGTTGGGTAAGAAGATAGGCAGATAGAAAGTTGGGTAAGTAGGTAGCTGTGTTGGTAGTTGGGTAAGTAGGTAGCTATGTTGGTAGTTGGGTAAGTAGGTAGCTATGTTGGTAGTGGGTAAGTAGATAGGCAGATAGAAGTTGGGTAAGTAGGTAGCTATGTTGGTAGTTGGGTAAGTATGGTAGCTATGTGGTAGTTGGGTAAGAAGATAGGGCAGATAGAAAGTTGGGTAAGTAGGTAGCTATGTGGTAGTTGGGTAGTAGGTAGCTATGTTGGTAGTTGGGTAAGAAGATAGGCAGATAGAAAGTTGTGGTAAGTAGGTAGCTATGTGGTAGTTGGGTAAGTAGGTAGCTATGTGGTAGTTGGGTAAGAAGATAGGCAGATAGAAAGTTGGGTAAGTAGGTAGCTATGTTGGTAGTTGGGTAAGTAGGTAGCTGTGATGGTAGTTGGGTAAGAAGATAGGCAGATAGAAAGTGGGTAAGTAGGTAGCTATGTTGGTAGTTGGGTAAGTAGGTAGCTGTTGTAGCTTGGGTAAGAAGATAGGCAGATAGAAAGTTGGGTAAGTAGGTAGCGTGTTGGTAGTTGGGTAAGAAGATAGGCAGATAGAAAGTTGGGTAAGTAGGTAGCTATGTTGGTAGTTGGGTAAGAAGATAGGCAGATAGAAATTTGGGTAAGTAGATAGCTATGTGGTAGTTGGGTAAGAAGATAGGCAGATAGAAAGTGGGTAAGTAGGTAGCTGTGTTGGTAGTTGGGTAAGAGATAGGCAGATAGAATGTTGGGTAAGTAGGTAGCTGTGTTGGTAGTTGGGTAAGCAGATAGGCAGATAGAATGTTGGGTAAGTAGGTAGCTGTGTTGGTAGTTGGGTAAGAAGATAGGCAGATAGAATGTTGGGTAAGTAGGTAGCTATGTTGGTAGTTGGGTAAGAAGATAGGCAGATAGAAAGTTGGGTAAGTAGGTAGCTGTGTTGGTAGTTGGGTAAGAAGATAGGCAGATAGAATGTTGGGTAAGTAGGTAGCTATGTTGGTAGTTGGGTAAGAAGATAGGCACATAGAATGTTGGTGTAAGTAGGTAGCTGTGTTGGTAGTTGGGTAAGAAGATAGGCAGATAGAAAGTTGGGTAAGTAGGTAGCTGTGTTGGTAGTTGGGTAAGAAGA
This sequence comes from Cepaea nemoralis, assembly GCA_014155875.1. NCBI lineage: Eukaryota > Metazoa > Mollusca > Gastropoda > Stylommatophora > Helicidae > Cepaea > Cepaea nemoralis. The sequence continues at coordinate 172,504 of JACEFZ010027996.1, read as the reverse complement.
TAGGCAGATAGAATGTTGGGTAAGTAGGTAGCTATGTTGGTAGTGGGTAAGAAGATAGGCAGATAGAAAGTTGGGTAAGTAGGTAGCTATGTGGTAGTTGGGTAAGTAGATAGGCAGATAGAAAGTTGGGTAAGTAGGTAGCTGTGTTGGTAGTTGGGTAAGTAGGTAGCTATGTTGGTAGTTGGGTAAGAAGATAGGCAGATATAAAGTTGGGTAAGTAGGTAGCTATGTTGGTAGTTGGGTAAGTAGGTAGCTATGTTGGTAGTTGGGTAAGTAGGTAGCTGTGATGGTAGTTGGGTAAGAAGATAGGCAGATAGAAAGTTGGGTAAGTAGGTAGCTATGTTGGTAGTTGGGTAAGTAGGTAGCTGTGATGGTAGTTGGGTAAGAAGATAGGCAGATAGAAAGTTGGGTAAGTAGGTAGCTATGTTGGTGTTGGGTAAGTAGGTAGCTATGTTGGTAGTTGGGTAAGTAGGTAGCTGTGATGGTAGTTGGGTAAGAAGATAGGCAGATAGAAAGTTGGGTAAGCTAGGTAGCTATGTTGGTAGTTGGGGTAAGTAGGTAGCTATGTTGGTAGTTGGGTAAGTAGGTAGCTATGTTGGTAGTTTGGGTAAGAAGATAGAGCAGATAGAAAGTTGGGTAAGTAGGTAGCTATGTGGTAGTTGGGTAAGTAGGTAGCTATGTTGGTAGTTGGGTAAGTAGGTAGCTATGTTGCTAGTTGGGTAAGTAGGTAGCTATGTTGCTAGTTGGGTAGTAGGTAGCTGTGATGGTAGTTGGGTAAGAGATAGGCAGATAGAAAGTTGGGTAAGTAGGTAGCTATGTTTGGTAGTTGGGTAAGTAGGTAGCTATGTTGGTAGTTGGGTAAGAAGATAGGCAGATAGAAAGTTGGGTAAGTAGGTAGCTATGTTGGTAGTTGGGTAAGTAGGTAGCTATGTTGGTAGTTGGGTAAGTAGGTAGCTATGTGGTAGTTGGGTAAGTAGGTAGCTGTAGATGGTAGTTTGGGTAAGAAGATAGGCAGATAGAAAGTTGGGTAAGTAGGTAGCTATGTTGGTAGTTGGGTAAGTAGGTAGCTGTGATGGTAGTTGGGTAAGAAGATAGGCAGATAGAAAGTTGGGTAAGTAGGTAGCTATGTTGGTAGTTGGGTAAGTAGGTAGCTATGTTGGTAGTTGGGTAAGTAGGTAGCTGTGATGGTAGTTGGGTAAGAAGATAGGCAGATAGAAAGTTGGGTAAGTAGGTAGCTATGTTGGTAGTTGGGTAAGTAGGTAGCTATGTTGGTAGTTGGGTAAGTAGGTAGCTATGTTGGTAGTTGGGTAAGAAGATAGGCAGATAGAAGTTGGGTAAGTAGGTAGCTATGTTGGTAGTTGGGTAAGTAGGTAGCTATGTTGGTAGTTGGGTAAGAAGATAGGCAGATAGAAAGTTGGGTAAGTAGGTAGCTATGTTGGTAGTTGGGTAAGTAGGTAGCTGTGATGGTAGTTGGGTAAGAAGATAGGCAGATAGAAAGTTGGGTAAGTAGGTAGCTATGTTGGTAGTTGGGTAAGTAGGTAGCTGTGTTGGTAGTTGGGTAAGAAGATAGGCAGATAGAAAGTTGGGTAAGTAGGTAGCTGTGTTGGTAGTTGGGTAAGAAGATAGGCAGATAGAAAGTTGGGTAAGTAGGTAGCTATGTTGGTATTTGGGTAAGAAGATAGGCAGATAGAACAGTTGGGTAAGTAGGTAGCTGTGTTGGTAGTTGGGTAAGAAGATAGGCAGATAGAATGTTGGGTAAGTAGGTAGCTGTGTTGGTAGTTGGGTAAGAAGATAGGCAGATAGAATGTTGGGTAAGTAGGTAGCTATGTTGGTAGTTGGGTAAGAAGATAGGCAGATAGAAAGTTTGGGTAAGTAGGTAGCTGTGTTGGTAGTTGGGTAAGAAGATAGGCAGATAGAATGTTGGGTAAGTAGGTAGCTGTGTTGGTAGTTGGGTAAGAAGATAGCAGATAGAATGTTGGGTAAGTAGGTAGCTGTGTTGGTAGTTGGGTAAGAAGATAGGCAGATAGAATGTTGGGTAAGTAGGTAGCTATGTTGGTAGTTGGGTAAGAAGATAGGCAGATAGAAAGTTGGGTAAGTAGGTAGCTGTGTTGGTAGTTGGGTAAGAAGATAGGCAGATAGAATGTTGGGTAAGTAGGTAGCTATGTTGGTAGTTGGGTAAGAAGATAGGCAGATAGAATGTTGGGTAAGTAGGTAGCTGTGTTGGTAGTTGGGTAAGAAGATAGGCAGATAGAAAGTTGGGTAAGTAGGTAGCTGTGTTGGTAGTTGGGTAAGAAGATAGGCAGATAGAATGTTGGGTAAGTAGGTAGCTATGTTGGTAGTTGGGTAAGAAGATAGGCAGATAGAAAGTTGGGTAAGTAGGTAGCTATGTTGGTAGTTGGGTAAGTAGATAGGCAGATAGAAAGTTGGGTAAGTAGGTAGCTGTGATGGTAGTTGGGTAAGTAGGTAGCTATGTTGGTAGTTGGGTAAGAAGATAGGCAGATAGAAAGTTGGGTAAGTAGGTAGCTATGTTGGTAGTTGGGTAAGTAGGTAGCTATGTTGGTAGTTGGGTAAGTAGGTAGCTGTGATGGTAGTTGGGTAAGAAGATAGGCAGATAGAAGTTGGGTAAGTAGTTAGCTATGTTGGTAGTTGGGTAAGTAGGTAGCTGTGATGGTAGTTGGGTAAGAAGATAGGCAGATAGAAAGTTGGGTAAGTAGGTAGCTATGTTTGGTAGTTGGGTAAGTAGGTAGCTATGGTGGTAGTTGGGTAAGTAGGTAGCTGTGATGGTAGTTGGGGTAAGAAGATAGGCCAGATAGAAAGTTGGGTAAGTAGGTAGCTATGTTGGTAGTTGGGTAAGTAGGTAGCTGTGATGGTAGTTGGGTAAGAAGTATAGGCAGATAGAAAGTTGGGTAAGTAGGTAGCGTGTTGTAGTTGGGTAAGTAGGTAGCTGTGTTGGTAGTTGGGTAAGACGATAGGCAGATAGAAAGTTGGGTAAGTAGGTAGCTATGTTGGTAGTTGGGTAAGTAGGTAGCTGTGTTGGTAGTTGGGTAAGAAGATAGGCATATAGAAAGTTGGGTAAGTAGGTAGCTGTGTTGGTAGTTGGGTAAGTAGGTAGCTATGTTGGTAGTTGGGTAAGTAGGTAGCTATGTTGGTAGTTGGGTAAGTAGGTAGCTATGTTGGTAGTTGGGTAAGTAGGTAGCTATGTTGGTAGTTGGGTAAGTAGGTAGCTGTGTTAGTAGTTGGGTAAGAAGATAGGCAGATAGAAAGTTGGGTAAGTAGGTAGCTATGTTGGTAGTTGGGTAAGTAGGTAGCTGTGTTGGTAGTTGGGTAAGAAGATAGGCAGATAGAAAGTTGGGTAAGTAGGTAGCTATGTTGGTAGTTGTGTAAGAAGATAGGCAGATAGAAAGTTGGGTAAGTAGGTAGCTGTGTTGGTAGTTGGGTAAGAAGATAGGCAGATAGAAAGTTGGGTAAGTAGGTAGCTGTGTTGGTAGTTGGGTAAGTAGGTAGCTGTGTTGGTAGTTGGTGTAAGAAGATAGGCAGATAGAAAGTTGGGTAAGTAGGTAGCTGTGTTGGTAGTTGGGTAAGTAGGTAGCTATGTTGGTAGTTGGGTAAGAAGATAGGCAGATAGAAGTTGGGTAAGTAGGTAGCTGTGTTGGTAGTTGGGATAAGAAGATAGGCCAGATAGAAACGTTGGGTAAATAGGTAGCTGTGTTGGTAGTTGGGTAAGTAGGTAGCTATGTTGGTAGTTGGGTAATGTAGGTAGCTATGTTGGTAGTTGGGTAAGAAGATAGGCAGATAGAAAGTTGGGTTAAGTAGGTAGCTGTGTTGTAGTTGGGTAAGTAGGTAGCTATGTTTGGTAGTTGGGTAAGAAGATAGGCAGATAGAAAGGTTGGGTAAGTAGGTAGCTGTGTTGGTAGTTCGGGTAAGTAGGTAGCTATGTTGGTAGTTGGGTAAGTAGGTAGCTATGTTGGTAGTTGGGTAAGAAGATAGGCAGATAGAAAGTTTGGGTAAGTAGGTAGCTATGTTGGTAGTTGGGTAATGTAGATAGGCAGATAGAAAGTTGGGTAAGTAGGTAGCTGTGTTGGTATGTTGGGTAAGTAGATAGGCAGATAGAATGTTGGGTAAGTAGGTAGCTGTGGTTGGTAGTTGGGTAAGTAGGTAGCTGTGTTGGTAGTTGGGTAAGAAGATAGGCAGATAGAAAGTTGGGTAATGTAGGTAGCCTGTGTTGGTAGTTGGGTAAGTAGGTAGCTGTGTTTGGTAGTTGTGTAAGAAGATAGGCAGATAGAAACGTTGGGTAAGTAGGTAGCTGTGTTGGTAGTTGGGTAAGTAGGTAGCTTGTGTTGGTAGTTGGGTAAGTAGGTAGCTGTGTGGAGTTGGGTAAGAAGATAGGCAGATAGAAAGTTGGGTAAGTAGGTAGCTGTGTTGGTAGTTGGGTAAGAGGTAGCTGTGTTGGTAGTTGGGTAAGTAGATAGGCAGATAGAATGTTGGGTAAGTATGGTAGCTGTGTGGTAGTTGGGTAAGTAGGTAGCTGTGTTGGTAGTTGGGTAAGAAGATAGGCAGATAGAAAGTTGGGTAAGTAGGTAGCTGTGTTGGTAGTTGGGTAAGTAGGTAGCTATGTTGGTAGTTGGGTAAGAAGATAGGGCAGATATGAATAATGTTGGGTAAGTTAGGTAGCTGTGTTGGTAGTTGGGTAAGTAGGTAGCTATGTTGGTAGTTGGGTAAGAAGATAGGCAGATAGAAAGTTGGGTAAGTAGTGTAGCTGTGTTGGTAGTTGGGTAAGTAGGTAGCTGTGTTGGTAGTTGGGTAAGACGATAGGCAGATAGAAAGTTGGGTAAGTAGGTAGCTGTGTTGGTAGTTGTGGTAAGTAGGTAGCTGTGTTGTTAGTTGGGTAAGAAGATAGGCAGATAGAAAGTTGGGTAAGTAGGTAGCTGTGTTGGTAGTTGGGTAAGTAGGTAGCTATGTTGGTAGTTGGGTAAGAAGATAGGCAGATAGAATGTTGGGTAAGTAGGTAGCTGTGTTGGTAGTTGGGTAAGTAGGTAGCTATGTTGGTAGTTGGGTAAGAAGATAGGCAGATAGAAAGTTGGGTAAGTAGGTAGCTGTGTTGGTAGTTGGGTAAGTAGGTAGCTGTGTTGGTAGTTGGGTAAGAAGATAGGCAGATAGAAAGTTGGGTAAGTAGGTAGCTGTGTTGGTAGTTGGGTAAGTAGGTAGCTGTGTTGGTAGTTGGGTAAGAAGATAGGCAGATAGAAAGTTGGGTAAGTAGGTAGCTATGTTGGTAGTTGGGTAAGAAGATAGGCAGATAGAAAGTTGGGTAAGTAGGTAGCTGTGTTGGTAGTTGGGTAAGAAGATAGGCAGATAGAAAGTTGGGTAAGTAGGTAGCTGTGTTGGTAGTTGGGTAAGTAGGTAGCTATGTTGGTAGTTGGGTAAGTAGGTAGCTATGTTGGTAGTTGGGTAAGAAGATAGGCAGATAGAAAGTTGGGTAAGTAGGTAGCTATGTGGTAGTTGCGTTAAGAAGTATAGGCAGATAGAAAGTTGGGTAAGTAGGTAGCTGTGTTGGTAGTTGGGTAAGTAGGTAGCTATGTTGGTAGTTGGGTAAGTAGGTAGCTATGTTGGTAGTTGGGTAAGAAGATAGGCAGATAGAAAGTTGGGTAAGTAGTAGCTATGTTGGTAGTTGGGTAAGTAGATAGGCAGATAGAAAGTTGGGTAAGTAGGTAGCTGTGTGGTAGTTGGGTAAGTAGGTAGCTATGTTGGTAGTTGGGTAAGAAGATAGGCAGATAGAAAGTTGGGTAAGTAGGTAGCTGTGTTGGTAGTTGGGTAAGTAGGTAGCTATGTTGGTAGTTGGGTAAGAAGATAGGCAGATAGAATGTTGGTGTAAGTAGGTAGCTGTGTTGGTAGTTGGGTAAGTAGGTAGCTATGTTGGTAGTTGGGTAAGAAGATAGGCAGATAGAAAGTTGGGTAAGTAGGTAGCTGTGTTGGTAGTTGGGTAAGTAGTTAGCTATGTTGGTAGTTGGGTAAGTAAGGTAGCTATGTTGGTAAGTTGGGTAATGTAGGTAGCTATGTTGGTAGTTGGGTAAGTAGGTAGGCTATGTTGGTAGTTGGGTAAGAAGATAGGCAGATAGAATGTTTGTAAGTAGGTAGCTAATGTATGGTAGTTAGGTAAGAAGCTAGCAGTATAGAAGTTGGTAAGTAGGTAGCTATGTTGGTAGTGGGTAAGAGATAGGCAGATAGAAAGTTGGGTAAGTAGTAGCTGTGTTGGTAGTTGGGTAAGTAGGTAGCTATGTTGGTTAGTTGGGTAAGAAGATAGGCAGATAGAAAGTTGGGTAAGTAGGTAGCTATGTTGGTAGTTGGGTAAGTAGGTAGCTATGTTGGTAGTTGGGTAAGAAGATAGGCAGATAGAATGTTGGGTAAGTAGGTAGCTGTGTTGGTAGTTGGGTAAGTAGGTAGCTATGTTGGTAGTTGGTAAGAAGATAGTGCAGATAGAATGTTGGGTAAGTAGGTAGCTATGTTGGTAGTTTGGGTAAGTAGGTAGCTATGTTGGTAGTTGGGTAAGAAGATAGGCAGATAGAATGTTGGGTAAGTAGGTTAGCTATGTTGGTAGTTGGGTAAGTAGATAGGCAGATAGAAAGTTGGGTAAGTAGGTAGCTGTGTTGGTAGTTGGGTAAGAGGTAGCTATGTGGTAGTTGGGTAAGAAGATAGGCAGATAGAAAGTTGGGTAAGTAGGTAGCTATGTTGGTAGTGGGTAAGAAGATAGGCAGATAGAAAGTTGGGTAAGTAGGTAGCTGTGTTGGTAGTTGGGTAAGTAGGTAGCTATGTTGGTAGTTGGGTAAGTTAGGTAGCTATGTTGGTAGTTGGGTAAGAAGATAGGCAGATAGAATGTTGGGGTAAGTATGGTAGCTATGTTGGTAGTTGGGTAAGTAAGGTTAGCTATGTTGGTAGTTGGTTAAGAAGATAGGCAGATAGAATGCTTGGGTAAGTAGGTAGCTATGTTGGTAGTTGGGTAAGTAGTAGCTATGTTGGTAGTTGGGTAAGTAGGTAGCTGTGTTGGTAGTTGGGTAAGTAGGTAGCTATGTTGGTAGTTGGGTAAGTAGGTAGCTATGTTGGTAGTTGGGTATAAGAGTAGGCAGATAGAATGTTGGGTAAGTAGGTAGCTATGTTGGTAGTTGGGTAAGTAGGTAGCTATGTTGTAGTTGGTAAGAAGATAGGCAGATAGAATGTTGGGTAAGTAGGTAGCTATGTTGGTAGTTGGTAAGTAGGTAGCTGTGTTGGTTAGTTGGGTAAGTAGGTAGTACTTGTTGGTAGTTGGGTAAGTAGGTAGCTATGTTGGTAGCTGGGTAAGAAGATAGGCAGATAGAATGGTGGGTAAGAGGTAGTAGCTATGTTGGTAGTTGGGGTAAGTAGGTAGCTATGTTGGGTAGTTGGGTAAGAAGATAGGCAGATAGAATGTTGGGTAAGTAGGTAAGCTATGTTGGTAGTTGGGTAAGTAGGTAGCTATGTTGGTAGTTGGGTAAGTAGGTAGCTGTGTTGGTAGTTGGGTAAGTAGGTAGCTGTGTTGGTAGTTGGGTAAGTAGGTAGCTATGTTGGTAGTTGGGTAAGAAGATAGGCAGATAGAATGTTGGGTAAGTAGGTAGCTATGTTGGTAGTTGGGTAAGTAGGTAGCTATGTTGGTAGTTGGGTAAGTAGGTAGCTGTGTTGGTAGTTGGGTAAGTAGGTAGCTATGTTGGTAGTTGGGTAAGTAGGTAGCTATTTTGGTAGTTGGGTAAGAAGATAGGCAGATAGAATGTTGGGTAAGTAGGTAGCTATGTTGGTAGTTGGGTAAGTAGGTAGCTATGTTGGTAGTTGGGTAAGAAGATAGGCAGATAGAATGTTGGGTAAGTAGGTAGCTATGTTGGTAGTTGGGTAAGTAGATAGGCAGATAGAAAGTTGGGTAAGTAGATAGCTGTGTTGGTAGTTGGGTAAGTAGGTAGCTATGTTGGTAGTTGGGTAAGAAGATAGGCAGATAGAAAGTTGGGTAAGTAGGTAGCTGTGTTGGTAGTTGGGTAAGAAGATAGGCAGATAGAAAGTTGGGTAAGTAGGTAGCTATGTTGGTAGTTGGGTAAGTAGGTAGCTATGTTGGTAGTTGGGTAAGAAGATAGGCAGATAGAAAGTTGGGTAAGTAGGTAGCTATGTTGGTAGTTGGGTAAGAAGATAGGCAGATAGAAAGTTGGGTAAGTAGGTAGCTATGTTGGTAGTTGGGTAATTAGGTAGCTATGTTGGTAGTTGGGTAAGAAGATAGGCAGATAGAAAGTTGGGTAAGTAGGTAGCTGTGTTGGTAGTTGGGTAAGAAGATAGGCAGATAGAAAGTTTGGGTAAGTAGGTAGCTATGTTGGTAGTTGGGTAAGAAGATAGGCAGATAGAAAGTTGGGTAAGTAGGTAGCTATGTTGGTAGTTGGGTAAGAAGATAGGCAGATAGAAAGTTGGGTAAGTAGGTAGCTATGTTGGTAGTTGGGTAAGTAGGTAGCTATGTTGGTAGTTGGGTAAGAAGATAGGCAGATAGAAAGTTGGGTAAGTAGGTAGCTGTGTTGGTAGTTGGGTAAGAAGATAGGCAGATAGAAAGTTGGGTAAGTAGGTAGCTATGTTGGTAGTTGGGTAAGAAGATAGGCAGATAGAAAGTTGGGTAAGTAGGTAGCTATGTTGGTAGTTGGGTAAGTAGGTAGCTATGTTGGTAGTTGGGTAAGTAGGTAGCTATGTTGGTAGTTGGGTAAGAAGATAGGCAGATAGAAAGTTGGGTAAGTAGGTAGCTATGTTGGTAGTTGGGTAAGTAGATAGGCAGATAGAATGTTGGGTAAGTAGGTAGCTGTGTTGGTAGTTGGGTAAGTAGGTAGCTATGTTGGTAGTTGGGTAAGTAGGTAGCTATGTTGGTAGTTGGGTAAGTAGGTAGCTATGTTGGTAGTTGGGTAAGAAGATAGGCAGATAGAAAGTTGGGTAAGTAGGTAGCTATGTTGGTAGTTGGGTAAGAAGATAGGCAGATAGAATGTTGGGTAAGTAGGTAGCTATGTGGTAGTTGGTAAGAAGATAGGCAGATAGAAAGTTGGGTAAGTAGGTAGCTGTGTTGGTAGTTGGGTAAGTAGGTAGCTATGTTGGTAGTTGGGTAATTAGGTAGCTATGTTGGTAGTTGAGGGTAAGTAGGTAGCTATGTGGTAGTTGGGTAAGAAGATAGGCAGATAGAAAGTTGGTAAGTAGGTAGCTGTGTTGGTAGTTGGGTAAGTAGGTAGCTATGTTGGTAGTGGGTAAGTAGGTAGCTATGTTGGTAGTTGGGTAAGAAGATAGGCAGATAGAAAGTTGGGTAAGTAGGTAGCTATGTTGGTAGTTGGGTAAGAAGATAGGCAGATAGAATGTTGGGTAAGTAGGTAGCTATGTTGGTAGTTGGGTAAGAAGATAGGCAGATAGAAAGTTGGGTAAGTAGGTAGGTCAATAAAAATGTATGTAAAAATGTAAGTAGGTAATACATTTTTTAAGTAACTAGGTAGATAAACAATTGGATACGCAGGCAGGTGGATAGGTAGTTTGGTAGACAGGTAGTTAGATAAGAAAGTAAGTAGGTAGGCAGGTAGTTAGATAAGAAAGTAAGTAGGTAGGCAGGTAGTTGGATAGAAAGTTTTGTTAGAAGGTAGGTATATAGGTAATTAATTGCCGAATCTGTGGCGAAGGGTTACGGATGCAGTTCGTAATCCCGCATACTGCGTTCGAAACACAGCTGTGGGCGACTTGGCAGCAGACCGCCCTACGTTGGCTTTTTAAAAATAATGAAATGGTGTGTGTGACGGTCGTTCAGAAAGCAATGGCAAATTACTGAACGTACACTTGGCCAGGAATCACGAACAGCCAAAAAATGCTGGGGTTGACTGCTACGTCCTTTAAAGGATATACAACTAAATTTTTCATATAGGTAATTGGGAAAGTAGGTAGGTACATAGGTTCATCAGCAAGTAAATGTATAAGTTTATGTGCTTGTAGGTGGGTTGGTAATATGCTGGTTGGTAAGTATGTACATTAATTGGTAGCTGTGTAGATAGACAAGTAGATTGGTACATAGTTTGGCAGTTGGGAAGGTGTTCTAGAGAAGTTAAGACGAGTAGGGTAGTAAGTAGGTGGGGGGGGGGGGGTATTTAAGTAAACAATTAGGGTGGTAAGAAGATAAGCTGACATATACAAGGTACGCGAGAAGATAGGTAAATAGATATGTAGAGTCTTACAAGGTTAGACATTTAGCATGTCTGTCTATATGTAATTCGGGAGTCTCCGTGGTGAAGCGGTCAAGTCGTCTGCCTCTCACTCCGAAGGTTGTAGGTTCGTTTCCGGGCTACGTCTTTCGTTTCACGAGTGCATTTTTCTCGGAGACTCCTGGGGGTCGTCGCTGGCGCTATGGAGGTCATGCTTTGTGCGACGCTTTCAACAGGCCTCCCTGCGGAAAGAGACCGAACCATATGGGATTATACCTGGTGCAATGTAGTCGATCCTCTCGACTCTTGAGACGTTGTGTCTATATGAAAACATATACATTTGTACCTATGTGTAGTCAGATAGGTACGTGGGTAACGAACAAACGAACGAACGAACAAACAATCTTTATTTTCAGAGAGTTAAGAATTGGAGTACGTAGAAAATTTGGATTGGGAAATAGAAATGATGCAGTTGACAAATTAATAGAAATTTGCACAGAAAATGAGTTAACGATAGCCAACACACTTTTTAAATAACACCCAAGAAAACTCTTCACATGGAAGTCCCCGGACAGTATTACCAAAATCCAGATAGATTATATTTTAATACAAATAAGATGGAGATCATGCATAACATCTGCAAAAACCCTACGAAGTGCAGACTGTGATACAGATCATCAGTTATTAGAAGCAGATCTGAAATTAAAACTCAAAAGACTTACCCGAGGACCAAGGCCACTTCGTTTTGATCTCACAAAAATACCAGATGCATACAACGTAGAAGTTAGGAATCGTTTTGGGGTCTTGATGTCTGTACAAGAGGAAATGACACCTGATGAACTGGCAGTACAAGCTAGAGATATCTTGATAACAGCAGCCAAAGATTTAATTCCGACCAGGACTAAGCAACATAAGCCATGGATTACACCATGCACGTTAGAATTAATAAAACAACGAAGGGAACTGAAAAAGAAAGGAGAAACCGATAACAGTAGGATGAGGTATAAATATTTAACACGAGAAATAAGGAAGACCACAAGAAAGGACAAAAACCAATGTATACAAGATTGTTGTATAAAAATAGAGCAATATCATAAGACTGGAAGAGATTACGAAGTGTTCAAAGAAATGAAGTTATTTACAAAAAAATGTTCAACCGCAATTAAATGTTATCTGTGACAAGTTGGGAAATACCTTAACAGAATCTAGACACATTCTAGAAAGATGGCAGGAATACTGCAGTGGAATGTATGATATGAATGCTGTGGATATGAATGATATACATGAACCAATGACAGCAGGAATCAGAACCTGAAGCCCTCATTAGGAAATTGCATGGGCAATAAAGAACCTGAAGAATGGTAAATCACCTGGATGTGATGAGATACCAGCTGAACTAATTAAAGTGGAGGAGAAGAAAGCATACAAATCTATCATGCATTATGTAAAAAAATATGGAAATACGGTATATGGCCAAAAGATTGGAAGAGAACTATCTTCATTCCAATACCAAAAAAGGCAACCTGAAATTATGCACCAACTATAGAACTGTTGCCCTGATCAGTCATGCAAGTAAAATTCTACTAAAATCCATAATGGGAAGACTTCGTAAGAAAATGGAAGAAGAGATTAACGTGGTTCAAGCTGGATTTAGACAAGGAAGAGGAACAAGAGATCACATACTCAACATGCGTTTAATAATAGAGAAGTGCAGAGAATTTAATGTAAACCTATTCTCCTGTTTTGTGGATTATTCAAAGGCATTTGACTGTGTACAACATCAGAAACTTTGGGAAATCATGAGGAATATGGGCTTTCCATCACATGTAGTACAACTCATAAAAATGCTCTATCTAGACCAACAAGCAGCGGTTAGAATAGATGGCGAGACATCAGATTGGTTTGACATCAAGAAAGGAGTCCGTCAGGGCTGTGTGCTGTCACCCTATTTGTTTAACCTGTACGCCGAAAATATAATGAGAAATGTCAGAGATGATATAACCAGGGAGCAATATGATGCCCTAAATATCGGTGGTCATGAAATACCAGAGATTCGATATGCTGATGATACAGTATTACTATCCACATCACAGACTGGTATAGAAAACTTAATAACCTCAACCCAAAGAAATAGTGAAAATCACAACTTATATCTTAACATAGCAAAAACAAAGATAATGCATACAGATAAAACTACTATGGAGAAAGAAATATATGTTAATGAGGAAAGATTGGAGGTGGTGGAAAATTTTGAATATCTTGGGTCATTGATTACCAACAACTGGTGACACAATGAAAGAAATTAAACGACGACTATCAATTGCTCTTCAAAGACTAAAACAACTGAATAAATTATGGAGTGGGACAGACTAGAACTACAAAAATTAGATTTTTAAGAGCATGCATCTTTCCCATTGCAACATACGCCTGTGAGACCTGGACACTTACTAAACAAGCTGAACAGCGCATAAATGCTTTTGAATATAAATGTTATAGACGGTTCTAAGAATATCTTGGGTAAAGAAAAGAACAAATGCATCCATACTTCAAGAGCTGAATATTGAAGAGGGCTGGCTATTAAAGACGAAAAAACAAAGAAAATTGATATATTTTGGTCACTTGAAACGTCATGAAAGTTGCTGCTTTTTTTTTGGGGGGGGGGGGATATTCTGTCTGTGTAGATATTAAATAGAAGTGGAGATAGTACACATCCCTGTCTCATTCCTGTATTGACTTTGAACATATCTGATATACCTTTTTATGTTTTTACTGCACTTTGGCTCGAGTGGCACATGGCTGTGATGTTTTCTATCAATTATCCTTATATCCCGTAGTCTTCAAGGTTCCATAATTTGTATCTGTCTACTCTATCGAAATCCTTTTGCTGATCTACACACACAGTATCCTTTCATCTGAAGTAAAGTGTTCAAAATTTTTTGAATCTTTTCTGTCAAGGCTGCAATAAGCCTCTGTAATTTTATTTTATTTTTTTTCCGCATATCCTTTACAGGATATCGCTGTCAACAACAGAATCTTTCAGCTGATTGTTTATTTCTTGGCAAGATTACGCTCAGTAGTTTGCCATTGCTTTCTGAGCACTGTCACTGGGTCTTAGAAAAGAAATTATCGCATGTTACAAAGACCCAATTTCAACTGATGGTTGCACACACTAGATAATTATTGAGGCCTCAGAGTTACGGATTTGCAGACGAATGCTGAACATTCCTTGGACAGGCAAAATGAGTAATCTGAATGTTTTGAATCAGGCTAACGAGGAAAGTCAACTTACCACAAACACTAGAAAGAGAATGTCATCATATGTGAACATACAATGTGGAGAGACTGTGAAACACGCTGTGATAAAAATACAGATTTATAGAAAGAAATAAGACGGAAAACAACGAGAGAAGATTTTTTGATGGCAGATTATTGTGTGGTTATAACTGTTGCTGACATGATTCTAGATCTCCCTGCTGCCCGCTCTATAAATGCTTTCTGTGCCTCGTTAGATAGCATTAGGGCTAATCCTCCACTGGCAGGAGCATACTACAACACTAGTTTCATCCTCTTCATAAACTCCTGTAACTGACATATATTGCTTGTCCGACGATAGAGCAGTGCTCTCAAATTAAACATTGTCGCTGTTATTGTTATCGCGCTTGTTATTGTGTACTAACAAAACAACTGACATGATGATTTTTCAGATAATTCAGTGCGAGAGAGAATTGTGCTGATTGGCATGTCCAGAATTTAGTGACACTAACGTATCGGCAATTGCCGGCGTCCTTGTATACATTATTATAACTCTTAGCCTCTAAACATGTCAACAAATTATTTCCACTCCTTTTCTCTCCAACAGATTCCATCTCAGGCACCGAATCTGACTGTCCCATTAACTGGTTTTTGATAGATCCATTGTGACGCGAAAGCCACACACGTACTTCATGCCAACCAAGTGTCATCGGAAGTCACTCCCTTCTCATCGCAACACTGCTCTCATATAACTCCCACTCTATTGTCACTCCACAGCTCACTCAATGATCCCAGGCCCAGTTTCTACTGTCACAACATCTCTCTCTCTCTCTCTCTCTCTCTCTCTCTCTCTCTCTCTCTCTCTCTCACACACACACACACACACACAATCATTCACTCACGCAACCTCACAACCGAACAGCTTCCAAACGCACCCCTCAAAGTATGAGCTATTGATGTGGGTTAATGACAGACACAAGCCTATAGTTATTTGAAGGATTCCATCGCATATCTATGTACCATGTAATTGGCAATAATTAGCTGTGTGTACAGTAACAATAATGTATCACCAACATTGTCATCAGATGTCTTGTCGACTGACGTTTTCGATAAGGTCGCTCAACTATTGTTCTCCGTCATATTTTGTCAAAGCGCGTGGTGTTGTTTTGTTATGTCACTAAGACTGTCCAATATCTATGTATATCGACACTTAATTTCTAATCTAACAATATTTTATTTCCTCTGACACACACCTGATCGACATTATGGTGTCTCCCGGCCCCGCTTGACTGTCGCCAGTCGTCCCTAGGGGGGAAGTGGAGTCAACAGGCACACTGTTTAAAATCCTTTTCCTTATCGTGGGCTTCTGCCGGACCTTTGTCTACAAACCCCCTGTCAGTCTTAGGTACACTATCTCTGTCTCTCTCTCTCTCTCCTCTTCTTCTTCTTACCACTAAACAATACCCTTCATATTGTTTCATAACATACCCACAAGAGACTGTATTTTAACAAATGATAAACTAAACATTTAATACAGAAAAGTGTCACGTGTGTGTGTGTGCACTGTTTGCGTGTGGAAATATGTAGTGTTTTCTATGGTGTATGCGAGAATAGATTAGTGAGCTCAGGATCGTTCTTCATCATGTAGGCCATGCAACATCACACCACAGTAACTTCGGAGCAGGTCTCACCGAATGAAGCATCTCCCCGAATAATGGTTGACTTCTTGGAGTTAATCATATATAGTCTGGGTGACTGTTCTCCACTACTGAATATGGCCTATTAATGCCCATGAATCAGGAACACACTATGTACTTAATATGTTCATTAAGATCCCGATACCCACGAAGATCTCCTTATATCTCACACGAGTTTAAAGACAACTTTCAGTCCGGTTGCAGAATGTTACTGAATGAGTATCTTTACTCTGCAACCTCTCTACAACATATAGTGATGGTCACTCGACATAGTCACCGTTACTTTAAAATCACTGTTATTCCACCTCTCTACCTAATATTGTCATTGTCTATGGAGGTGTTAATAGTTTCATAAAAACAACTGCCTTGGGCACTCAATCACCGCTACACTGGCCCTTTCAGGATAACACTCTTGATTTCTATGAGTCTATAATTTTTGGAACGATGTCCCATTTCCGAGGCCATTTAGTATAAATGCACTCAGTGTGATAGCCATTGTTCACACCTCTGTGTTGTACATCAGCTCTTCTCTACAATGGAATTGCACTCAGTGTGACTGTCATTGTCCACACCTCAGAGTAATATTTTCCTTCTTCTACACTGTCCTTAATTTCTCCGGTACAGTACAATATCACTCCGTGTGACTGGCATTGTCCACACCTCGTAGTAATACTTCCTTGCTTTTACCCCGTGGAACCTGGTGAAAATAAAACATTCTGTGAGAGACAAACCCTATTCGAATCCACTGTATGTGATTGTAGGCCAAAGGCCACTCAGACATGTATCCTGGTTAACCTAGAACTACACTCTGGCATAAAGGCAGAATAGTTCGTCACATTTGGGTGGTAAGGGAAAGGAAAGACCAAACGGAAAAACACAGGAGCCCCAGTGGGCCTCACTACCGGAATATCCCACCATTTACATTTCCCCTATCCCCCCAGCCATCCCAAATCTCACCGAATATCATCCCCTTACACTGGTCTTACCCTGCTGAGCGAAATGATATATCGCTCTACCTCTTTTAAGCTAGGCATCAGCCAGCTGCGGCCGACGCTCCTAGACTACGTTCCCACAACACACTATCACTAAGTTCAAGTCCTAAGTCTATTTATAAACAAACTACCTTATGCTAGAGTTCCGAGTTGGAATTCACAACATGAAAAACAATGTCCCCTGTTCCCAAACAACATGGGACAGTGTGAATCCCTTCTCCATTCGAATTGGAACACAAAAACACTCCCGTTATCTGTAGTTAATCCACGACTGAACGCAAGTTTCGTTAACTTCAAACAGCCGAAACATGTTGTTCGAGTGACGTCATTCACGTGGCCAGAATTCAGGTCAAAACGGCACTCCCCTCTTCCGATCGCGTAAACAGAATGCGAGAATTCTTTTGATGCCGGGCAAATCAACATGCCGCCGATTGTCTTTGATTCGGGGACTTCTCAGGGAATCCCGGTGGTGTCTGAAATTGGGAAGATATTTCCCCACATCAAATAGTTGTGGCGCCTAGCGATGGCGGTTTCAGGCCTTTCATCAATTCTGGATCTCAATTCTCCAGTATTATGTGACATTGACCTATTCCAAAATGTGGCCCAAATCTCATAGGAGTCAAACATAGTCATTATGTTTTCGAATTATTCCCTGACGCTCTTCTCAGTCCACAATTATAGAGAATGTTTGTAATGAGGGCGTTGTTTTGGCTATCAACCTACACAAATTTGTATTACTTAACTTTTCAAGTCAGCATAAACTTTACACCTACTCAAGATGGCGAAGTGCCTAATGTTTTCTCCCAAAGGGACGATAAGTTGGCGACATGTTAGAGTCAACCGTGTACCTAATGTAACTAACTCTACAACAAGGTTACGGTTATGATTGACGTAAATACATATGAATCAAACATTACAATACACGCACGCACGCGTGCGCGCGCACACACACACACACACACACACACACACACACACACACACACACACACACACACACACACATTCATTCATTCATTCATTCAGTAGCATGTCCCTTGCAGAACCTCGCTGCCCTAACAACTCTCCGGAACACTTCTCGATCATAATCAAGATGTCCCGCGTCCGATACACCCATCTGGAGATCATCCGCCACATTCTGCACCCATTTTCTCCTCGTCTTCCTCTTCCTCTCTTCCCAGGCTTATACAACTCCATTATTGTTCTCTCCAAACTTTCATGACATTTCAAGTGATCAAAATATTTAAATTTTCTTTGTTTTATCGTCTTTACTAGCCAACTTTCTTTAATATTCAGCTCTTGAAGTATGGATGCATTTGTTTTTTTATTTATCCAAGATATTATTAGAACTCGTTTATAACATTTATATTTAAAGGCTGTTCAGCATGTGTAGTAAGTATTTAGGTCTCACATGCGTATGTTGCAATTGGAAAGATGCATGCTCTTTTTTTAAAACAAATTTGGGGGTGGGGGTAGTTTTGTCGCTCTCCACAATTTATTCGGTTGTTTTAGTCCTTGAAGAGAAATAAATATGTGTCTTTTAATTTATTTCATTGAAATTCATTGAGTCACCTTCATTGGTAATCAATGACCCAGGATATTCGAAATGTTCCACCACCTCCAACATTTCCTCAGTTAACATATATTTCTTTCCCCATAGTAGTTTTATTTGTATGCATTATCTTTGCTTTTGCTATGTTAAGATATAAGTTGTGATTTTCACTATTCAATTGGTTTAATGTTATTAGGTTTTCTGTACCATAGTAGTACCAAATGTCCTATCAGAATATGATTTATGGTGGAACACCATCTAGATCACGGTATAAATCGTTATATACGGGTATACCACTCACATCGTGATGTCACAAATACGGATTGTGTATATAAAAATAACATGTATGTAGGTTAGGAGGCGGTCGATCGGGCGCTGGGGGGAGGCACCTAATGGTGGTATTAGTGGTGTATCCACTATCACATACACGTTAAAGATCTTCAAATTAAAACTGTAATAAAGTAAAGATGGTGAATAATATTGGTTGTAGTTGTCGGAATGTGTGACTGTGGGTTGGTCGAAGGGAAGAGTATCATCAGTGTGTGTAAAGGTGGTGACGTGGGTATTGTCAGTACCTGCGTCGTTGGTCATTCATCGAAGTACACGTGTTCCTAAAGGGGTGCGCCATCGGAATATGGAGGTGGTAGGTTCGAATCCCGGAGTCAGGTTGTAGGACTGAATAAAACAGTGGTGGAGGATATATGAGTGGATGGTGTGGTCGAGGGTTTGGGGTGAGATTTTCGTGGTCGAGGAGTAAAGTATCAACAGTGTTTGTGTGTGTGGGGGAGGGAAAGTGAGACGTGGCGGATGTACTAGCCGACCCTCAGGACGGATTCGAACCCTTCGCCATCACCCAGATGGGAAAGTGCTGTGAAGTAACACGCGTCTACAAATGTAACGTTTCAAACACAACACAGGAATATACTAGCCCTTAATTAAAGGTTGTACCATATTTCACTCTAATAGTCCGCCTCGCTCAGGAGATAAGAATAAGACTTAACTACTTATCAACATTTCCTAAGGTGTATAATCATCTAGTTAGGTGGCGGGACAACATGCGTGCGTCATAGTAAGTAGTAAGTAGAAGTATGGTAGTCACAGATGCAGTATTATCTGAGGATAGATCATGAACCTGAAATATTTTCTTTTATGCGCTTATGTGACGTCTCATTAATCCTTAAGAACATGAATCATACAATTTCAAAGCTCACGAGTGAGGGTAAACAGCTTCCGGTTTTGAATATTTAAACAAAGTAAACTTTACTTATTAAAGGTAATAGTATATTCGAGTTAATATTAAAATAGTATTTTTGATGTGTTGAGTGAAAAGAAATATCGATCATCAGAAGATTTGGGTTGTCCATTATATATCTAAATAATGTGACAAATTGTTTATTATAATGGCGGTATTATTATTATTATTTGTAGTGGACGCGGCTTAAATATTAGCATCATACATTGTTATCATGTGGTTAATGGCTACAACCGGATCACGTGGGGACGATACATGCTGCCGATCATATGCTTAAGGATACATCCGGTTTGATGGGTATGGTTACATCCGATCAAAATGAGGCGTTGCTTCAGGTCACATATGTAAGGGTACACACGGGAAGCATGGGTAATGGTTACATCCGATCAAAGGTGGTGTTGCATCCTGTCACACGTGTAAGGATACATCTTGGACACGTTGTTTAGATGGGTGCTACAAAAAGGGTGTCCTGTCGACTGTCGAACCCGGGGACCTAACTCGGGATGACCACCATGTATAGGAGTCATCCCTCTTCCTCGTCAACAAAGCATCGGAAGTTCAAAATTATCTCCCTTCTCTCTCCTTTCTATGTTCGTGTCGACTTAGGGTCAACGAGGAACACCAAAGGACATCCCGACATCAACACAACATAAGGCGGTCTCGAAAGCTGCATAAGCGAGTGTAACCAAATCATCACAGTGTCCGACTAATCCGTTCTCATAGTCGGAGAGAAGAGCAGTTATCACCGACGCCAGTCGGGGAAGGCAACCTTTATTTAACAACTAGCGGGTCATATAGCGACGACTGTTTAGCGCATTGTATCAGCTGTATAATATTACATACGAACACAAAAAAGCTGTCTCGGCTCGACTATAGGCGACTCGTTTAACAAGGCAAGTCACGTGCACACTTACCTGACCATCGAAGTTATCACTTCCCAAGTAAGGCATTTACACTTTCATTAATAGTTCTCTCTGTCTGTCCTAATGGATCTTTGCAGCTTTCCCCACAAGCACACTTCAAAGACCAATATATTTTTCTTTAAACATATCTGCTCATGTTCATGTTTTTACATCCAGAAAAAGCACAGGTTCTATGTAACACTTCAACATTTCACCGAAAGAAAATTTAATTACCATTAAATATTGATGAGCGTGGCTGCTCATTGTCCACGTTTCACAAACAGAATCAAGCACCGATTATATTAAACACTAAACCAAATTATGTCGACCGAAATAAGAACATATGTTAGCCAAATTGATAAAATGGTTGCCCAAAGTAAGAAATATCTCATCCAAACGTATAAATATGTCGACCGACATAAGAAGATATGTTAGCCGATATTAAAAATGTTGGTCAAATCAAGAAATATCTCAACCAAATTTATAATTATGTCTACTGAAATAAGAAAATGTGTTAGCCAAAGTAATGAAAAAATGTTGGTCAAAGTAAGGAATATCTCATCCTAACCTATACATATGTCAACAATCATCATCATCATCATCATCATCATCATCATTATCATCATCATCATCATCATAATCATCATCATCATCATCATCATCATCTTCCAATTCTGCCATCAAGCGTCGTGGGGAGAAATAATTCGCCCTCCAGCGCCCGGTGGGTGGCGCTTGATAGTGTTATTTCGTGTGATTGTACAAAGTCTTTGAAGTCGTCAATCCATTATCTTCTTGGACGTCCTCTTGGTCTCGTTGCAGATGATCTTTGATGTAAGCCAGTGATGGTAGTTGCTGGTGTTGTATTCTAACTACATTGCCAAACCGCTTGATCTTCTGTCTTTCAATAAATGTGGCACAAGGTGTTGATTCCACTGTCTGTCTGATAACAGCATTTACTTACTCGATCTCGGATTGTTAAGTTGGCTGCTCTTCTCGGGCATCTCATCTCGCATGTGTTGATTTTGCGAAAATATGATTTGGATAAAGTCCAAGTTTGAGATTGGTAGCATAGGGTTGGTGTGAATATGCTGTTTAGTATCTGTCGTTTTGCGGACATGTGTATATTTGGATGTTTCAGTAAGGGTGATAGTTGATATGTAAGTGCACTCGCTTTTTGATATCTGATTTCGATTTATCTGTCCAATCTGCCATCGTCTGTGATAATACTTCCAAGATATTTGAATTCTTTAACTTGTTTCAAAGTTATGCTATTTATCTGTATTCTAGTTGGCCCGGCGTTCTTCTAAGGTGCATTACTTCGGTTTTGGCTGTATTTATACTCATACTATATCTGCTGCATGTTGAACTCAGATTAATAATATGATATTGTAGTCTGCCCTCAGTCGCTGTGAAACAGGCACTGATCGTCTGCAAATAGTAGTTCATTTAATTCCTGTAGATCAGTTGTTTCATCTGGAGTAAAGAGTTCTAAATTTGCTGAATCTGTTCTGTCAAGACTTGCTTCTGTGGATAATCTGTCCATGTAGATATTAAATAACAGAGGAGAGAGCACACATCCCTGTCTCACTCCTGTATTGACTGTGAACATATCCGATATTCCTGTTTGTGTTCCTACTGCACTTTAGGATCGAGTGGTACATTGCTATGATGTTTTCTAGCAAATGCCCTTGTTTCCCATAGTCTTCATGGATGGTCCATAGTTTGTATCTGTCTACTCTATCGAAAGCCTTTTGCTTATCTCATCTCATCATTTTCCTCTTGTACCTTGCGGTGTCGAGGTGAAGTATAAACTTCGTGAGAGTGCCCGATTATGGGCTTCATATATCGGCATTCCCATGGATTCTGCTATTCCCTCCGTCCAACGTTTACGTGGTCGGCCTCTTCCTCTGTTTCCATCTGGTCTAGACATCATTGCTTGTTGTGGCATGCTGTTGACTGGTAACCTACTTGCATGGCCAAACCTTTTGACTTGCTGCTTTCTAATAAAATCTAGTGCTGCTTTAACCCCCACATTAGTCCTGATTTCTTCATTTCTAATCTTATCTCTTCTTGATACGTTGAGTATTCTTCTCAGGAACCTCATTTCTGTTGTGATTTTTCTTTTCTCTTTTTCTGTCATTGTCCAGGTTTGGCATTGGTAGCACAGAGTTGGTAGGAAGATTGTGTTGTAAAGTGCTTTATTAGTAGTTATTGATACATGTTTGTTCTTTAGTATTGGTGCCATTTGTCCAATGAGTTGATTTGCCTTATTGCACCTATTTTCGATCTCGTCTTCTGATCTGCCATTTGATGATATTATACTTCCTAGGTACTTGAAACTCTTTACTTGTTTCAAGGGATGTTCGTTTAGGTGAATTGTTGTTGTTTGTTCTTCTTTAGTTATAGTCATTACCTCTGTTTTGCTTGTGCTAATTTTCATGTTATGTTCCCTACACATTTCGTTTAGACTATTCATGTGGTCGAGTAATTCAGCTTCTGATTTTGCTATTTGTGCTTGGTCGTCCGCAAACAGGAGTTCTCTAATGGTTAGATTTGCATATGGTTCTTCTTCTGTGTTCTCATCATGCGGTATTCTTGCTGTCTCTGCTTGGCTGGTTTCTTTACATATGTTGTCTATATATGTTATGAACAAGAGAGGGGACAGGACACAACCTTGTCGTACTCCAGATCTTATGGTGAAGGGTTCTGAGTGTCCTCCAGTTGCTCTCACTATGCATTCACTGTTGTTGTATAAACTTCTACATAGGTTTGTTAGATGTGTACTCACTCCATATTGTTTAAGGATTTCCCACAGCTTGTTTCTATCTACCCTATCGAATGCCTTTTCTTGGTCGACAAAGGCTAAGTAGAGTGTTTCATTGAATTCGATTGATTTTTCTATAAGTTGTCTAAGAGCAAAAATGGCATCTGTGCATCCTTTGTTTTTCCTAAATCCAAGTTGCGTTTCGCTTAGCTGGGGTTCTAAAGTAGTTCGTAATCTTTTTTCAAGAATTTTGCAAAATATTTTCCCAGTATGACTCAACAGTGAAATGCCTCTGTATTGTGTGCAGTCTCTTTTGCTGCCTTTGTTTTTCCAAATTGGGATAATTATGGCGTTTCCCCAGTCTCGTGGTGTCTGTTGTTCTACCCAAACATGGTTGAATAGTCTATGTAGCCAAGCTGTTCCTATTTCTCTTGCTGCTTTAATTAGTTCATTTGGTATTTCATCCTGTCCCGGTGATTTGTTCAATGGCGCTAATCTGATGGCTTCTATAATTTCTTCTTTTAGTATGTCTGGTTCTAGTTCTTCGGTGACATCTGTGTAGGTCTCTTGAATTCCTGTGACATCTGATGGGATGTTGAGAAGTTGTTCGAAATACTGCTTCCATCTTATTAGGATCTGTTTTTGTTCACTTATTGGTTCTCCATTTTCGCTGTTAATTATTTCAGTAGGGTCAAAGGGTTCTCCTCTGGTTCGCATTGCACTTATCTTTTTGTAGAAGTTTCTAGTTGCTTCCTTGTAGTTTTTATTTAGTGTTTCTCCATACTCTTTCCAGTCTTTTTGTTTTTCCCTCTTTACTATTCTACTCACATGTCTTCTCGCTATTCTATATTCTCTGTAATCACATTCCTGTTTGCTCTTCAACCACTTTTTAAATTTTCCTTTTTTTTTTCTTTTACCGCTTTCTTTACTTCTGCGTTCCACCAACTTGTTAATTTCTGTATCCGTGTTTTGCGTTTTTTTTCGTGGTTCCACATGTTATTTTTGCAGTATTTAAAATGCTTGATTTGAACATCGCCCATTCTTCTTCCACTGTTTTTCTTTCTGTAGGTAATTTTACAAAGAGTTCAGTTAGTTCTTTCTCATAATTTTCCCTTACTGCCTCGTCTTTAAGGTTTTTTAAGTTTACTGATTCGCATGGCATGTATTTTCCTGCTCTTTGGTTTCTTCTTCTGATGGTTCTTATTGTGGGAACGACTGCTTTATGATCTGTGTTTATACTGAAATTGGGCACTGCCCTTGCATCTAATATATTTCTCTTTCTGTTATTTCTTGTTAATATAAAATCAATTTGGCTTTTAGTATCTAGATCGTTCCATTTATACCAGGTATATACTTGTGAATCTTTATGTTTATAGAATGTGTTTGTTATATAGAGGTCGTGTTGGCTGCAAAGCTCTCAGTCTACTTCCGTTATCATTCCTTTCATTTTGCTGATCTCCAAATGCTCCCAGATGTTTTTCTATGCCCACTCTGTTAAGTCATAGTCTTGCATTGAAGTCTCCCATAACTATGATGTTGTCTTGCTTATCTATTTTATTTAGCACGTCATGTATGTCTTCGTAGAAGTCCTCGCATTCTTGCCCATTATTGTTTGCATTACATGGTGCGTATATCTGTACATATGTTGTAATTGTTTGTTCTTTTATTCTCACTGTTATGTTTCTTTCTGATATATATTTTTTTTCTAGTATTCCTTTTGCTAGCCGTGGTTCGATGACTATTCCCACACCATGTCTTGCCCTTTCTTGCTGTTCTACTCCAGAGTATACAAACGTGTAACTGCGGTGGAGCTCCTTGCATCCTTTCCCCTTTGTTCTGGTGTCTGCTATTCCCATCAGTCCAATTTTTCTCTCCTCCATTGTATCTATAAGCTCTTCTTCTTTACTATTGAAACCACAGACGTTCATTGTGCCTATTTTTTGAATCGCTGATCTATCTCGTAGTCCATTAACATTGCCGGGTCGATAGCCGTTTTGGTCAGTCCGTTTATACTTCTTAGTTTTTCTACGAGCAGTATGAAGATCCCATGCCGGCTTGCTAGGCCAGTCGCAGGTTTAGGATACTAATCTGGCCACAGGGAGTCCATCCCCTATGGCGAGCCATAGCCCAGTTAGCCCATGACCTCGCGGTCATGGTTGCCCGGTCTGCACCACGTGGGGGGTTGACTTGTGTAGTCTGCGGGTCATCGGCAGGCTAATAATTTTCGCTCTTCACCCCTCCTGGGAGAGGCAAGCCGATCCTAACCCTGCTGGCTGCAGGGCCAGGCGCATTCCACACCTTACAGACCTTATCAACAAACACAATATTCTGCTGGTCACTAATTCTATAGTTTTTTCACATATTTGTCTAAGTGTAAATAGTGCATCAGTGCAACTTTTACCTTTCCGAAAACCGAAATGTACGTTGATTAACTGTTGTTCAACTGTGGGTCTAGCTCTTTGTTCCAATAGTTTTGCGTATATTTTCCCTATATGGCTCAGAAGTGTTATACTTCTGTATGTTTCGCACTCTCTCATATTGCATCTCATATATAGAGACAGAGAGAGGCACAAAAAGACAGAGAGTTGGAGTCAGAGAGACATACAGAGAGACAGAGAGAGACACAGAGAGATAGAGACACAGAGAGACAGAGAGAGTGACAGAGACAGAGACAGAATCATAGTAATATTAACTCTGTGTGTGATAACGACGGCTTTCTATCCACATTGGCCACTCTGCGCTGTGTGATTGTGGTGTCATATTCTGCTTTCCGTGTTTGATGATTCACTCATAGATGACAGCAACACGCATTCGACAATAGTTGCAATGAACACGCACCACTTACATAAAATGAAACATTTAAATACAGTATGTTGCAGTTGTGCTTCGAATAATGATAGCATCATCTGCCATGCCCAGACTGTGATTTGGAAGTGTAACATACCCTTTGTCGCGAAGATAAAATTTATATAAATCTTGTCACATGTATTGCTATTTTAGCATTCATTAGTGAGTAATACACGTTGTGCCACGGCTCCCGAAAGTGACAGTCTACGCGATAGCTTCTTCTCCAGTCTGAACAGATTATGACCAGAATGCCAAGAAACAATTTGCTGTAAAGATACACTATAATTCTTTATTACAGCTCGGATGTGAATGCACTTGGTGATAATGCAGCCGAACGGGACCAAACAGGTAAGGGTTTGGTTTTATTATTATTTATTTACCACTAGTAAATGTTAGCATCAGCTACGGCACTGCTCTCGTGTGCAGTCTTTGATGTAATATCTGCATTCATTCATTCATTCATTCAGTAGCATGTCCTTTGCAGAACCTCGCTCCCATAACAACCTTCCGGAAAACTTCTCGATCACAAGCAAGATGTCCCGCGTCTGATACACGCATCTGGAGATCATCCGCCACATCATGCACCCATCTTCTCTTTGGCCTTCCTCTTCCTCTCTTCCCAGGCATATACCCTTCCAATATTGTTCTCTCCAAACTTTCGTGACGTTTCAGGTGACCAAAATACTTCAATTTTCTTTGTTTTATCGTCTTTAATAGCCATCCCGCCTCAATATTCAACTCTTGAAGTATGGATGCATTTGTTCTTTTCTTTACCCAAGATATTCTTAGAACTCGTCTATAACATTTATATTCAAAGGCATTTATGCGCTGTTCAGCTTGTTTAGTAAGTGTCCATGTCTCACAGGCGTATGTTGCAATGGGAAAGATGCATGCTCTTAAAAATCTAATTTTTGTAGTTCTGTCTGTCCCACTCCATAATTTATTCATCTGTTTTAGTCTTTGAAGAGCAATGGATAGTCGCCGTTTAATTTCTTTCATTGTGTCACCGTTATTGGTAATCAATGACCCAAGATATTCAAAATTTTCCACCACCGTCCAATTTTCCCCCCATTAATGTATATTTCTTTCTCCATAGTAGTTTTATCTGTATGCATTATCTTTGTTTTTGCTATGTTAAGATATAAGTTGTCATTTTCACTATTCAATTGGGTTGAGGCTATTAGGTTTTCTATGCCATTCTGTGTTGTGGATAGTAATACTGTATCATCAGCATATCGAATCTCTGGTATGTCATGACCGCCGATATTTAGGGCATCATATAGCTCCCTGTTTATATCATCTCTTACATTTCTCATTATATTTTCGGCTTACAGGTTAAACAAATAGGGTGACAGCACGCAGCCCTGACGGACTCCTTGCTTGATGTCAAACCAATCTGATGTCTCGCCATCTATTCTAACTGCTGCTTGTTGGTCTAGATATAGCATTTTTATGAGATTGTACTACATATGATGGAAAGCCCATATTCCTCATGATTTCCCAAAGTTTCTGATGTTGTACACAGTCAAATGCCTTTGAATAATCCACAAAACATGAGAATAGGTTTACATTAAATTCTCTGCACTTCTCTATTATTAAACGCATGTTGAATATGTGATCTCTTGTTCCTCTTCCTTGTCTAAATCCAGCCTGAACTACGTTAATCTCTTCTTCCATTTTCTTACTAAGTCTTCGCATTATGACTTTTAGTAGAATTTTACTTGCATGACTGATCAGGGCAACAGTTCTATAGTTGGTGCATAATTTCAGGTTGCCCTTTTTTGGTATTGGAATGAAGATAGTTCTCTTCCAATCTTTTGGCCATATACCATATTTCCAAATCTTTGTACATAATGCATGATATATGTGTATGCTTTCTTCTCCTCCCGCTTTAATTAGTTCAGCTGGTATCTCATCACATCCAGGTGATTTACCATTCTTCAGGTTCTTTATAGCCCAAGCAATTTCATCTAATGAGGGTTCAGGTTCTGTCTCTGCTGTCATTGGCTCATGTATCTCATTCATATCCTCACTGTCACTCATATCATACATTCCACTGCAGTACTCCTGCCATCTTTCTAGAATTTGTCTAGATTCTGTTAAGGTATTTCCCATCTTGTCACAGATAACATTCAATTGAGGTTGAACATTTCTTGTCAATAACTTCATTTCTTTGAACATTTCATAATCTCTTCCAGCCTTATGATATTGCTCTATTCTGGTACAGCAATCTTGTATATATTGATTGTTGTCCTTTCTTGTGTTCTTTCTTATTTCTCGAGTTAAGGATTTATACTTCATCCTGCTGTTATCGGATTCATCTCCTTTCTGTTTCAGCTCCCTTCGTTGTTTTATTAATTCTAACGTGTCTGATGTAATCCATGGCTTAAGTTGCTTTTTCTTGGTCGGAATTAGATCTTTGGCTGCAGTTATCAAGATATCTCTAGCTTGTACTGCCAGTTCATCAGGTGTCATTTCTTCTTGTACAGACATCAAGACCCCAAAGCGATTCCTAACTTCTATGTTGTATGCGTCTGGTATTTTTGTGAGATCAAAACGATGTGGCCTTGGTCCTCGGGTAAGCTTTTTGAGTTTTAATTTCAGATCTGCTTCTAATAACTGATGATCTGTATCACAGTCTGCACTTCGTAGGGTTTTTGCAGATGTTATGCTTGATCTCCATCTTCTATGTATTAAAATATAATCTATCTGATGTTTGGTAAAACTGTCTGGAGACTTCCATGTGAAGATAATTCTTGAATGTTGTTTAAAAAGTGTGTTGGCTATCGTTAACTCATTTTCTGTGCAAAATTCAATTAATTTGTCACCTGCATCATTTCTATGTCCTAATCCAAATTTTCATAAAACGTGTCTCATTTTCAGCTCTTCCTGCACCTACTTTTGCATTAAAATCTCCCATTATTATTGCTATATCATTATGACCAATCTTATTTAATGTGTCTTGTAGTGTGTTGTAAAAATCTTCAATTTCGTCCTCCTCTGCTGTTGAAGTAGGTGCATATATCTGTATGAGAGTGTTTTTTTTTTGGACGGCCTTTAAGTCTAATGGTGAGGATTCTATCACTAACTGGATTATATCCCATTAGAGCTTTTGCAGTTGTCTTATCTAAACAAAATGCCACTCCTCTCTGGCCTCCGACATCTCTACCAGAATAAATGAAAATACTTCCATTTTCAGTTGTAAAATGTCCCTTTCCGCTCCAGCGATGTTCACTAATTCCTAAAATTTGAATGTTTAACCTCTCAATCTCATCACACACTACTTTAAGCTTTCCCTCATACACACTTCTCACATTCCACGTTGCCATTCTCACTCTGTTTCTTAGTCTGACACAGGGGATTTCCTTGGTAACACAGTCAGGATTAACTCCGTCATCACGATTACTAGTACTGGTCCCTGCGTCACACTCTTCCCCAGTGTTATCTGATCTGCCTGGCCTGGGGGTCTCGCCACAAGATCTCTTTCTTATTATGTTTTCTTTCATAGTTGTTGTGGTTTCTTGGCAAGTTTTCAGAAGGTAGTTTGCCATTGCTTTCCTTCTGGGCAGTGACTGTACTAGTCGGTGGCCATAGCCATTGTCTCTACTGATGAGATCATCTGCCTATCGCCGCAGAGTGCAAGACCATAACCAACAACAATCTGTCGGCTGCTCTCACATTCCATCCACCACCTGCTTCCATGGCTTCACGTAACCCTGATCGGGGGGCTAAACGGGTACTCCACCTTGCCCAAGGGTGTCCCGTAGACTAACGGAGGAAAGGAGGCGTCTTGCATCTCCTTTGATAGGGGATACCCCTACCCCGCTAACCGGAATATCTGCATTACACGCCTACATATCTGGTATAGTATATAATACAGACTCAAGCCAAAAGAATATTTGGTTGAGTAGCTATACTTCCGGTACAATGGCGACAAGATGACGCGTTGTTCTTGTTTTTCTGTAGATTTCCTGTGATTATGTAATGTTATTTCGTGTTCGCTTATTGGAAGTGTTCAAAAAAAAAAAAAGCCATGGAAGGCAGGTGGTGGATGAAATTTTGAGGGCAGCCGACAGATATTTGTTGGTTATGGTCTCGAGTTTCGCGACGGCAAGCAGGGGATCTCTTTCGAGAGGCAATGGTTGCGGTCATCCGGCCAGTATGGTCACTGCCATAGAGGAAAGCAAAGGCAAACTACCTCTTTGAAAGTGCCTAGTACATTATGATTCGCTTAAAGACTGATCATCGCAAGACAAGGACAGAGACATTAAAATTAGCAACATGGAACGTTAGGACGTTAAACGACGACGGTAAATTAGAGAACATAAAACAAGAAATATAAAGAGAAAAAATTAATATTTTAGGGATGTGCAAAACGAGATGGACAGAAGCAGGCATCAAGATAGATGAAGATTTTAAGATTATTTATTCTGGAGGTGAAGATCGACAAAGGGGAGTGGCAATAATTTTGGACCGGAAAACATCAACATCTGTTCAAGGATATTGGGCCATGTCGGACAGAGTTCTACTAGTTAAATTGAGTGGCAGATCTTTTAGCATAAATGTTATTCAAGTATATGCCCCAACAGGATGAGTCCAGTGAAGATAGTGTAGAGGAATTTTATAATGACATAGAGTCTGCCTTAAAGAAATGTAAAAAGTCAGAAATAAACATCATAATAGGAGACTTCAATGCAAAAGTAGGAAATCAAGGTGATAGATACACAGTAGGAAACTATGGTTTAGGAGAGAGAAATGAAAGAGGATACAGACTCGTAGAGTGGGCAAAAGAAAAGGAAATGACTGTAGGAAACACCTGGTTTAAGCAACACCCTAGAAGATTATGGACATGGAGGAGTCCTGATAGCAGGATCAGAAACCAGATTGACTACATTCTAATTTAAATATTGAGCACAACCCACTACTGGCAACGCCGATCGCATTCTGGTATGAACCTAAGGCCTATCCACGTCAATATGGAAGCACTATACTCGAGTTTCGCCCTCGTTTGAGCTCGTCAGTAGTGCATATCCCTGACCGGATCCGGAAACAGTCCCGGATCACGCGTGTGAAGCGGGTGTGTAACCACGCGGCACACACTGGACACACCAAATTATCACAACAGAATATCACAACGCTACTCATCATAGGCTATGCTCAAGATTGCCCAATCGCCGTGACTGACGTCCGTCAATCGATGGGACCCAAACGATCAGGACTTCTCACTGGCAAGGAACACCAGGCCTCCTAAATCCAGTGAGCAATAATCAATTGATTATGTGGTTGTTTCGGGATTTGAAATTTAAATATTGAGCACAACCCACTACTGGCAACGCCGATCGCATTCTGGTATGAACCTAAGGCCTATCCACGTCAATATGGAAGCACTATACTCGAGTTTCGCCCTCGTTTGAGCTCGTCAGTAGTGCATATCCCTGACCGGATCCGGAAACAGTCCCGGATCACGCGTGTGAAGCGGGTGTGTAACCACGCGGCACACACTGGACACACCAAATTATCACAACAGAATATCACAACGCTACCCATCATAGGCTATGCTCAAGATTGCCCAATCGCCGTGACTGACGTCCGTCAATCGATGGGACCCGAACGATCAGGACTTCTCACTGGCAAGATCAGAAAAAGAAAAAGATCAGATTCTACATGTATGGACAGATTATGTGAAAAACCTGTATAATGATAACAGAGATGAACAGTATGATATTAGATTTAATAATGAAGGACCACCAATTTTAAAGATGGAGGTTCAAAATGTTCTTAAGCATATGAAAGTTTGCAAGGCCCCCGGTGCAGACAACATCACAACAGAAATGATTAAAGCTTTAGAAGAATTTGAATTAGTGCAAGTCACCAGACTGCTGAACACATTATATGATACTGGAGATATACCTTCTGAATTATGTAATTCTGTATTTATTGCAATTCCAAAGAAATCAGAAACCTTGGAATGTGATCAACATAGAACAATTAGTATAATGAGTCACATCACAAAGATTTTGTTACGAATTATCATGCAAAGAGTGAGGAAGAAAATACAACCTGAAATAGGGGAAGAACAATGCGGGTTTGTAGAAGGAATGGGTACAGTAAATGCTGTGTATATGCTGCGAACAGTTATTGAACGTGCTATAGAAGTAAACAAGGATATACATCTTTGCTTTATTGACTACACAAAGGCTTTTGATAGAGTT
Source organism: Cepaea nemoralis (assembly GCA_014155875.1). Taxonomy (NCBI): domain Eukaryota; kingdom Metazoa; phylum Mollusca; class Gastropoda; order Stylommatophora; family Helicidae; genus Cepaea; species Cepaea nemoralis. Next base: position 140,841 of record JACEFZ010027996.1, on the reverse strand, counting down.
AGACATGTCAACATGGTGGATATGCTTTGCAGATCTACAAATTGATGGGAAAGATATTAGACTTATAAAAAACATATATTGGAAACAACAAGCTGCCATAAGGATTGATAATGAAGTGGGACAATATCAACCTATTAAGAGAGGTGTTAGGCAGGGATGTGTAATGTCTCCAGATCTTTTTTCCCTATACAGTGACAATATTTTCAGAAATGTAGAAGATATAAATGGAATCAGCATTGGAGGAAGAAACATCAATAACATTAGATATGCAGATGATACGGTATTGATTGCAGACAATGCACAGGATCTGCAACAATTAGTAGACGCGGTTGTTGTACACAGTGAGCGGCTGGGGTTGGAATTAAATTGTAAGAAGACACAGGTTATGGTCGTCACTAGGAAGAACGAAGTACCACAATGTAATATACAAGTAAATGGGAATATTCTTCAACAAGTGAATCGATACAATTATCTCGGAACAGTCATAAAATCTGATGGGAGATGCCTTGAAGAGATTAGAACAAGAATCGCCATGGCGAAAGTAGCCTTTAGCAAGATGAAAAACATTCTGACCAATAAAAAGATGTCAATTGAAACGAGAAAAAGAATGTTGAGGGGGTACATAGAGCCTGTTCTTTTGTATGGATGTGAAACTTAGACAATGTGCAGTCAAGCTGAAAAACATTTGATGGCTACAGAAATGTGGTTTCTGAGGAAAATGCAAAGAGTACCATGGACAGATAGAAAAACCAATGACCAAGTACTACAGGAGACAAATGAAAATCGTAGAAATTAGACGAAGACGGTCAAAATGTTTTAGACATGTTATTAGAAGAAATGAATTGGAGAACTTAGTGACAACTGGCAAAATCGAAGGGAACAAACCAAGAGGATGGCGAGTCATGACCACCCACGCTTTCCGGCATGGCACATGATTGATTGATTGGTTGAGCTGCCGCCATCTTAATATATTACACGACAACATATTTCACAGAGTATCTACCACAATACAAACAGCACACATCTGATTAATTATAACCATTATGTAAACATTACAAGCGAATATGAATATGCAGTCTTTTGACGCAGTTTAAACATGTCGACATATCGTAATATAAATATACGTCAGCATATTTGGTGGAGTATGTGGCAAAATATAAATATTTCACGTGAGTATATTTGGTGGAGAGGGGACGTAAAGTAAATATTTCACGTGAGTATATTTGGTGGGCCGGTCTCCCTGGCCGAGGAGTTAGCAGCTTTCTCTGTAACCCCGAATACTCTCGTGGTTGACGTGAGCGCACGAGAATTGGAAGCGGTTAGAGTCGCGCCAGTGACTTATGAGAGTATGGAGATAAAAGATCAAATCAACGACGCTCGACGCTCAGAGGAAAGGCGAGACGGACATATAATCAGATTGCTACTGGAACTATTAGTGTTAGAACTCTTCGCTGGTTGCTGAGGATGGGGACGGAGCGCTTATGGGAATGTCCCGAATGCTGTGATGTCGGTTCCTAGATCAATCAATCAATCAATCAATCAATCAACGTAGAGGTAAAGAACAATGTTGATGCATTGTCCAATCAACAAATCAATCAGGTGCCATCTCCACAATAAATGTTGGCTGCAATGGATCTCTAACACTGTCTGTCTCTCGCCCCGACTGTAAATTCTGTCAGATTGCTGTTCGCCCATCTCTTGGTGTTATATTCCAACTCTTTGAATACATCTTGCTCGCTTGCCTTCAACCTGACCCTCCTGTATGGTTTTTATAAGAGTGTTATGTCTTTTATGTGGCCGAAATATTTCGCTTGCCTCTTTTTATTTTTTTCATCAACTCTATTTTCATTCAAAGTTTTTCTAGATCTTCGGTATGTGATTGTTTTTGTTTCCATTTAATACGACATATTCTTCTTATATCCACATCTCAAGGGCCTCTTTTCGACTTTCTAATTGCTTGTTAAATGTCCAGGCGTAGTGCCATATAGTAGCACAGAATACGTAACATTTGACAATTCTCATTTTTAATGAGTTGTTAGTCTCTCTAAATGTTAATACTGATTTCATGCTGCTTGAAGCATTTTTGGCTGTTAATATTATCTATGTGATTTCTGTTTTACTTCTGCCATCATCTGTTATTACATTTCCAAGATAGGAGAAATTGTTACTTGTTCTAGTATTTCCCCGTTTACTATGACCTTCATTGATGACCTTTCCTTTCCACTACTAATTATCATAGTTTTCGTTTTTTGGATGTTAATACCTAAGCCACATTCTGCACTATGGCTGTTTACTTGTTCCACTATTTTTTGTAACTCTTGCTCGATTTCTGTTAGTAACATTGTATCGTCAGCATACATAAGATTGTTTATGATTCTTCCACTGAAGTTAAGTCAAGACAATACGACTTGTTTACAAATTCTTTCTGAGTATAGATATTGATATGGAAATTATATTTCAAGATATTAGTGGCCAATGGGAAATATTGCAGAATTCAGTAAGCTCTGCACAAATAACTATACTAAAAGTGGGACGTAAGAAACGGATGACGGAAGACATCTTAAAACTAATGAAAGAAAAAGAAATAACAAACATAACCATGACAATTTTTAAGAGAATTACGGGAAAATTATGAAATTGTGCAAAGAGACAAAAGAAGCATTGCTTGATGACAATTGCAGGGAATTTGAAAACCAACACAACACCCAGAATTACAAATTAATGCACACAATAATTCACAGCATCACTAAGAAAATAACGCCCACGTCAACGGGTTGCCTAAAAGCCAAAGATGGGAAAATCATAATAGAAAAAGATCAGATTTTGAATGCATGGTCAGATTATTGTGACGAAATTGCCATGCAGTCTCTCTCCACTTTTCGTAAATTAAAGCTTGAAGCAACATAGTAAGCAGTATTGGTTCTAACTTCTATGTACAATTTACCAAAACGGGTTTCCATGCACCAATTCAACTTGATACACTGTATAACCTCATTAACATGGATCTTTCTCGAAGGTTAAGACAGGTGGTAATTAGTAGAGAAACTTGAGATTCCCTACTTCTCACTAATCAAGATGGAAAACATTACTGGTAACCAACAATTAGATGCAGAAAATGCATGGGAACTAAATGAATTTACAAATTCAGAGAAATCCCGGACGAGCCCATATTTTCTTAGCTCCGCATCCCCGTAGCCATTGTTGTGGACCGGTTGGCAGTGTGTGTGTGTCAGGGTGTGCTTCAAATCGGACGGTTTTGAACCCAACTATGAAAGTTAGGTGATACGAGTCATTCGTGCGAAGAGCTCCATCCTTCTTTCAATAGGGAAATTATGTTCTAAACGGAAGGTCCCCTAAGTGAAGATTATGGTTAGACAACCATCAGGAATGGTACGTTCATGAAGAAGATGCATATTCGAAGAAGTTACAGGACGCTAACCCACCATTCTATCAAAGGTTTGGGACACGGAAGGTGTATGAAGTTGATCAATACTTATTCCGTGTTTGGACGTCAACAGACTTTAAGTCCAATGTTATGCACTCCTAATAATCCTGAATCTCCAACGAAGGACTGCATCAGGGATTGTGGTGAACCTCACTATATTCCATTTATCCCCAAGTGACTGTGAGGCAAGGGCATTGTCACAGACAATTGCCAATCCCTCCTGTCTCCTTTCACAGACGGGTACAGACATTATGATTCACGGCTGAATTTTGATCCAATTCACCGACTTGGGAACAGGACTACTGACATTCCATATCATCGAACTAAAGTCGATCAGTTAACGAATATCAAACCAGGACCTGAGAAAATTCCCTAATAGCAAGAACAGTGATCAAGAAGATCGGTACTAACTGATAAACGCTCAAGATCCAAGGTTGAATCAGTATCCAGCTTAACATCAAAAATAAAGGGGGGGGGGGGCCAGAAAGCTAACCAGTACTCCACTCCAAGTGGAGTGCAGAACTGTCGATAACCTGGAGGATTCCAGGAAAGACTATCATCGAACCAGGTGAAGTGTGTGGAACCGACGTGACGGACAGATACACTGAAGTGTGTGGAACCGACGTGACGGACAGATACACTGAAGTGTGTGGAACCGACGTGACGGACAGATACACTGAAGTGTGTGGAACCGACGTGACGGACAGATACACTGAAGTGTGTGGAACCGACGTGACGGACAGATACACTGAAGTGTGTGGAACCGACGTGACGGACAGATACACTGAAGTCAGCGTCTATGAAGAGCCTGTTAAGACCCTTGTGAGCTTCTGCACAGTCCTACTTGTCGTGCTGGTAGCCTACCTTATCTGTACAAAGACTTTATTCTGGGTTGTGTGTTGTGTGGGGTGTTGTTTTAAGTTAATTAAAGTACAAAAGGAAAAAAAGATAGATGCGTTTTGTTTTGAGAAACAGCCTAGGGTGATTGCCCTGTGCACGTATTGTAATCCTTGGGTCCAAGGGGTCAGTAGAATCATCAGTTGAGTACTTTTAAGATAGATAGGTGATATCCTTGGTCAATTCTAAATCCCACCCCAATAGAATTGCATCTGTGTATAGATATTGATATTGAAATTATATTTCAAGATATTAGTGGCCAAAAGGAAATAAGAAGACGGTGGAGAGATAATATATATACAGACCTACAAGCACTTGAAATCAACGACTGGCAAGAGAAGGTCAACCAGAGAGACGAATGGAGATGGATTGTATCTGCAGCAAAGAACCTCAATGGCTCGGAACGCTGAAGAAGAAGAAGTAAGCCATGCTGCACAAACAACTATACTAAAAGTGGGACGTAAGAAACGGATGACGGAAGACATCTTAAAACTAATGGAAAGAAAAAGAAATAACAAACATAACCATGACAATTTTTAAGAGAATTACGGGAAAATTATGAAATTGTGCAAAGAGGCAAAAGAAGCATTGCTTGATGACAATTGCAGGGAATTTGAAAACCAACACAACACCCGGAATTACAAATTAATGCACAAAATAATTCATGGCATCACTAAGAAAATAACGCCCAGGTCAACGGGTTGCCTAAAAGCCAAAGATGGGAAAATCATAATAGAAAAAGATCAGATTTTGAATGCACGGTCAGATTATGGGAAAGATTTTTATGATGATACACGAGAGGAACAGTATATATGAATAAAAATAACTGACCATCAATTTTGTAGATGGAAGTTCCGAATGCTCTTAACCATATAAAAGCTGGCAATATCTCGTGTCCAGACAACATCAAAACAGAAATAATCAATGTGTTAGAAGAATATTAAATAGACCAGGTCACCAGACTGCTTAACGCAATATATGATACAGAATATTTGCTTCCTGAATTATGTATATCTATAATTATTGAAATCCCAAAGAACTCATGAGTCTTAAAATGTGATCAACATTGAACAAATAGCATAATGAGCCACATCACGAAGTCTTTGCTAATTGTGGACAGAGAATGAAATTACAACCCTAACCACAATTTAATACATATTACTAAATGCAAATATTCTTAAACAAGTGAATTGGTAAACTACAGTCATAACATCTCAGGAGAGATGCCTTGAAGAGATTAGAACAAGAATCGCTATTACAAAGGTAGCTTTTTGCAAGATGAAAAACATACTAACCAATAAAACGATGTCAATGGCAACGAGACAATAGGGTTGGAGTGCTACATAGAATCTGTACTTGTGTATGGAGGTGAAAGGTGGACAAGAAGTCGACAAGCTGAAAAATATCTAATGACAGTAGATATATGGTTTTTGAACAAAATTCACTTAATGCCATGGACATACAGAAAAACCAATGAGAAATTCCTAGAAGAAACAAATGAAAAAAGTAAACTGATTAGAGAAATTATGCGTAACCAGTCACAATATTTTGGGCATTCTATGAGAAGAAATAAACTAGAGAACTTGATGACAACGGGCAAGATTGAGGTGAAAAGAACAAGGAGAAACTCAGAGAAGTAAATATCTGGATGGCTTGGCCACGTGACAAGGCCGTTACAAGAACACAGATCTGATCCACGATTCAGGTGATTGCGTGAGATGGCGAAACATGACTGACCACGCTTATCGGCATGGCATATGATGATGAGACAAAGACATGAATGGGGTTCGCCAGAACATGTCGCTGGCTTGAGATTGCCATGTGTGACAGATAACACCAGACCGCTGTCAAATACCGCACGCCTTCATCAGCATTAAAGTTATCTAAACTGTTTAGAAAAAAAAAAACACATTATTTTTTAAGTTTCAATTGCAAACGTGTACCAACATTATATTTTACGGAATTAATGTTCCCTCTGCAGTCGGTTCTGGCGATGCATGTCCGTAAGAACAGGATCTCTGTAGAGTCTTATAGCCCAAAGGCCAACGTCGTGCAGCCGGTTCCTGACCGTTTGATCTGAAATTTGATCTGGCATTGACTGGACTGTGCAGGACGCAGATGCAAATGGATCCTAAGGTGACGCAGCTGTATGAAGCGATCTTCTTTGGCAGTAGTTGTGATTCTGGGTCAGCCACTGACTCCAATGGCGACTGATGGCGCTTCTAACCTCATTAAATTCTCTGGCTACTACACATTGTGACTGTCCAGCCTGTAAACGTCCATTGATGATGAGTCGTTGTTCTGTAGTGATATGAGCCATACTTGCGCGTTGAATTTTCAACTTTTCATTGAATTTATTCGAAGAGCTTCACTCTTTTATAGGCATTCAATAATATGGTCAGAGAGTTTTGTGTTCAGTAAGTTTCACCGAATTATCATGAATCTTCATGAGTTATTGTCAAAAATGTTGTTTTGACCCTTGACCTCTTTCATGACCTCACGAATCATGAGGTGAGTACAATTTAGGTAACCACGAGAAGTTAATGACGAGATGGACACAGTCGATAGGTCCAATCAGCGAATATCTTTTATAAAAGTAATACCAAAAATGTTGCCTATCTTTGTTTGAACAGTCTACATAGTATCGGAAGTCGTTCTGAAACTTCCGGTGCCTGGACGGCTGGGTAGTGGGTGCTTTGGCTACACCGCTCAGTTTGACTTAAACGTTGACTTCTCTCCTTGTTTTGTGGACGTAAATTACAAGTACCTCAAAATTAGGAGTGGGTTCGCCTGATGGCGAATGACACAGGTACTAAGGAACTTTTCCCACACGCAAAAATCAGTTCAGTGTGGACTAAGATCGAGTTCAGAGTGAGATCATGAATACCACAAACTAAATAAGGAATCGCGGACTAGCTGCCTGCCGAACCGGTGGGCATGAGTTATGGCTTGCCGACCCGCTGGGAGTGAGTTCTGGCCTGCCGAACCGGTGGGCATGAGTTATGGCCTGCCGACCCGCTGGGAGTGAGTTCTGGCCTGCCGAACCGGTGGGCATGAGTTATGGCCTGCCGACCCGCTGGGAGTGAGTTCTGGCCTGCCGACCCGCTGGGAGTGAGTTCTGGCCTGCCGACCCGCTGGGAGTGAGTTCTGGCCTGCCGAACCGGTGGGCATGAGTTATGGCCTGCCGAACCGGTGGGCATGAGTTATGGCCTGCCGACCCGCTGGGAGTGAGTTCTGGCCTGCCGACCCGCTGGGCGTGAGTTCGAGGAGAATTTTGAAACTTGACATGCACCCGCAATCTGTGTAACAGGAAATGTATTGGGAAGGTGACGGTCGATGTGGTACTGACTATCTTTACACACCGAGTGATGATTGATGTGTACACATGTGATACTGACTACATCATACAGAGTACTGATTGATCTGTACACATATTCTACTGACTATCTTCACACACTGAGTGCTGATTGATCTGTAAACATGTGATACTGACTACCTCACAAAAGGAGTGCTGATTGATCTGTACACATGTGATACTGACTACATTACACACACAGTGCTGATTGATCTGTACACATGTGGTACTGATTACATCACATCGAGTGCTGATTGATCTGTACACATGTGATACTGACTACATCACACACACAGTGCTGATTGATCTGTACACATGTGGTACTGACTATACCACACATCGAGTGCTGATTGATCTGTACACATGTGGTACTGACTACACCACACATCGAGTGCTGATTGATCTGTACACATGTGGTACTTTTTACACCACACACAGAGTGCTGATTGATCTGTACACATGTGGTACTGACTACACCACACATCGAGTGCTCATTGAGCTGTACACATGTGGTACTGACTACACCACACACAGAGTACTGATTGATCTGTACACATGGGTGCTGACTACATCACATCGAGTGCTGATTGATCTGTACACATATGATACTGACTACATACATCACATACCGAGTGCTGATTTATCTGTACACATAGAGTCTAGCACCGTATACCCATTGAGTGTCAAGTTGTGTGGAAGTGTCCTTGACTTTACCCACAACTTCCTGCAGACATTATTATTCCCTGCAACAGTTAACTAAAGCATTGTGTCGTCTAATTAGACACTGTCATTGTTCAGAAAATGCGAGAATCATTTGTAAATCTGGCCCCATCAAATATGTTCGTTTATGTTACCATAGTGGTTATTAAATGCAATATTTGCAATCAAATATTTCATAATTTGTGCATGTTTCAAGACAATTAAAACCACAGACGTGAATTACGAAATATTTGATTTTACATAGTGAAATTTAATCAGAACTTGAAAGTATAATGTAGACCGTTACAAGAAGTTGACATATGAGTGTGTGCCGAATTGGCCCTCACCAACACCAACAAAATAGTCATTAAAGAGGAATTCGATTTTCTGCTGACGAAATCCATGATTAGGCTGTGGGCGGTCATTTAACAACGCACGCCAGGCTTTGCACAGAGTGAATATCGTGAATGAAGTCTCTGTGGACGGTTTTTGCTCTGCAGCCTTAATCATTCATGTATCTTTGAGCAGGATAGTTGGGCAGAGTAATTAGCGGCCATCATTGTGGAGGCAATGTATAGAGTAATTGTCAATCTGTAAACCTGTATAATTGGAGTTCAAGCTGCCTTAATGTTAGACTTTATGTAATTGAAGTTCTAGTTGCCTTAATGTAGTCTTCAGCACAGGCTTCAGCATTTTCTGTAATCACAACACGCTGACATGGAAACAAACACCAATTTGTTACAATGCTACTTGTTAGAGGACTGCACAACTACAATTTTTTACACTTGAAGTTGTTAGACACGATATGACAGGTAAATAATTTGTTTCAATGTCAGTAGTTAAACACGATATGACAGGTAAATAATTTGTTTCAATGTCAGTAGTTAGACAAGATATGATAGCACACAATACTTTACTTCACTTGACATTGATAGACAACAAATGACAGCACACAATAATTTCTTTCAGTTGAAATTATTAGACAACAGATGACAGCACACAATAATGTGTTTGAGTTGAAATTGTTAGAAAACATATGACAGCACACAATAAGCAGTTGAAATCAGAGAGGAGCGGCTGGCCGAGTGGATAAAATGCCGGGTTCTCCTTTGGGAGACCAGGATTCGAATCCTCAATAAGGCATGGATATGTTTCTGTAGGACACAGTTCGCGGCGACTGCACTAGCCAGGCGCCTTAATTCCTCAGGCTGAAGACCAGCCTCCTCTTCCCGTGTCCGTCAACTCACGGTACTATATACAGTAGATGACAGATGTTAGACAACAGATGACTGCACACAACAATTTGTTACAGTTTTAATCAATGGTCAACATGTGACAGCATACATCAGTATGTTTCAATGTCACACATAAGTCAACAAATGACTGCACACTACGATTGTATTCAGTGCCGACTGTTAGACTGCAGGGAGCACATTAACATTCAAATGAATAATCCCTGAAAACATCACCAGAGAATCTGTTTTCACTTTCCAGAAAGTCCAACAATTATTTCTAACACTACCATCAGTTATGTCCTACCATATACCCCAGTCATTTTTTAAGCGACTGACTTTACGAATGGACACCACAGCGCTCGAGACATTCCCACACGTGCTCAATCCTCGGTTTTAAATGTCACGGAATAGTTCCCATGCTGAATGCTTCATTCTGTCTGTCTGTCTGCCTACTTGCCTGCCTGTCTGCCTGTCTGTCTGTCTGTCTGTCTGTATGTCTGTCTGTACACATTGTATTATTCATTCACCAGATTCTGATGTTGTGTTACGTCATTATCCTGTACTGTTCCGTCATTACGGGTCAACAAACAGGGACAGTGGAAGCATCTGACTACTACACGGCGGCACAGGTACGCGTGTTGTCATGTGATGATCGTTAGTGCCCACAGTGTACATGTGCAGACATAACACAGAATAGCCACATAAATTTCATTGTCAACTTTAGCCAACTGAACATCAATTTCACGTCTATTCACAAGAAAAGAAATAACATTATCGGTAATAATAACTTTAATAAAATAATAAAAATAATAAAATTAAAAAATACGAGTAAAATAATAGAATACTGGTCTCTGTGGCTAAGGGCTTGCGAGCGCTGTTTGTGATCCCGTATACCCGGGTTTGAAAAACGGCGATGCTGGTTTTTTTCTAAAAAAGGTATCGGAGCCGGTCGTTCAGAAAGCAATGGCAAACTAGTGAACGTAAAATTTGCCCAGGAATCACGAACAACTTAAATGCTGGGGTTGACTGCTACGTCCTGTGAAGGACATGCAACTTAATTTTTTTTCAATAATAAATGTTTAGGAAATAGACAACACAAATATCAATATAAAAGTTTGCAACCGACGAATGGAAATATCTCCACAGACATATTTGTGTGGAGCAGTGGCAGATGGTGTATGTGTTAGGTCAGTCACACCACGTGGAACAGTGGCAGGTGGTGTATGTGTTAGGTCAGTCACATCACGTGGAACAGTGGCAGGTGGTGTATGTGTTAGGTCAGTCACATCACGTGGAACAGTGGCAGGTGGTGTATGTGTTAGGTCAGTCACATCACGTGGAACAGTGGCAGGTGGTGTATGTGTTAGGTCAGTCACACCACGTGGAACAGTGGCTGGTGGTGTATGTGTTAGGTCAGTCACATCACGTGGAACAGTGGCAGCTGGTGTATGTGTTAGGTCAGTCACAACATGTGGAACAGTGGCAGGTGGTGTATGTGTTAGGTCAGTCACACCACGTGGAACAGTGGCAGGTGGTGTATGTGTTAGGTCAGTCACATCACGTGGAACAGTGGCAGGTGGTGTATGTGTTAGGTCAGTCACACCACGTGAAACAGTGGCAGGTGGTGTATGTGTTAGGTCAGGTCACACACGTGGAACAGTGGCTAGGTGGTGTATGTGTTAGGTCAGTCACATCCACGTGGGAACAGTGGCTAGGTGGTGTATGTGTTAGGTCAGTCCACATCACGTGGAACAGTGGCAGGTGTGTATGTGTTAGGTCAGTCACATCACGTGGAACAGTGGCAGGTGGTGTATGTGTTAGGTCAGTCACACCACGTGGAACAGTGGCAGGTGGTGTATGTGTTAGGTCAGTCACATCACGTGGAACAGTGGCAGGTGGTGTATGTGTTAGGTCAGTCACACCACGTGAGAACAGTGGCAGGTGGTGTATGTGTTAGGTCAGTCACACCACGTGGAAAAGTGACAGGTGGTGTATGTGTTAGGTCAGTCACACCACGTGGAACAGTGGCAGGTGGTGTATGTGTTAGGTCAGTCACACCACGTGGAACAGTGGCATGTGGTGTATGTGTTAGGTCAGTCACACCACGTGGAACAGTGGCTGGTGGTGTATGTGTTAGGTCAGTCACACCACGTGGAACAGTGGCTGGTGGTGTATGTGTTAGGTCAGTCACACCACGTGGAACAGTGGCTGGTGGTGTATGTGTTAGGTCAGTCACATCACGTGGAACAGTGGCAGGTGGTGTATGTGTTAGGTCAGTCACATCACGTGGAACAGCTGGCTGGTGGTGTATGTGTTAGGTCAGTCACATCACGTGGAACAGTGGCTGGTGGTGTATGTGTTAGGTCAGTCACATCACGTGGAACAGTGGCTGGTGGTGTATGTGTTAGGTCAGTCACATCACGTGGAACAGTGGCAGGTGGTGTATGTGTTAGGTCAGTCACATCACGTGGAACAGTGGCAGGTGGTGTATGTGTTAGGTCAGTCACATCACGTGGAACAGTGGCTGGTGGTGTATGTGTTAGGTCAGTCACATCACGTGGAACAGTGGCTGGTGGTGTATGTGTTAGGTCAGTCACATCACGTGGAAACAGTGGGCATGGTGGTGTATGTGTTAGGTCAGTCACATCACGTGGAACAGTGGCTGGTGGTGTATGTGTTAGGTCAGTCACATCACGTGGAACAGTGGCTGGTGGTGTATGTGTTAGGTCAGTCACATCACGTGGAACAGTGGCAGGTGGTGTATGTGTTAGGTCAGTCACACCACGTGGAACAGTGGCTGGTGGTGTATGTGTTAGGTCAGTCACACCACGTGGAACAGTGGCAGGTGGTGTATGTGTTAGGTCAGTCACATCACGTGGAACAGTGGCAGGTGGTGTATGTGTTAGGTCAGTCACATCACGTGGAACACTGGCTGGTGGTGTATGTGTTAGGTCAGTCACATCACGTGGAACACTGGCTGGTGGTGTATGTGTTAGGTCAGTCACATCACGTGGAACACTGGCTGGTGGTGTATGTGTTAGGTCAGTCACATCACGTGGAACAGTGGCAGGTGGTGTATGTGTTAGGTCAGTCACATCACGTGAAACACTGGCTGGTGGTGTATGTGTTAGGTCAGTCACATCACGTGGAAGATGAAACCGGATCAATGATTGGGGTCGAGCATGAACATATACTGAACATCCTGCCCCAGAATTATAGCTCCACGGTTGTTTTTGTTGTTGTTGTTGTTGTTGTTGTTGTTGTTGTTGTTGTTGTTGTTGTTGTTATAACAGCATAGATCAACAATGCATACACGGGACATCAATTCTGAAAACAGACAGAACAGCCCAGATATAGGTTTGTGTATAACCAAACCCAGTGTGCAATTTATGTAAGTTTCTATACATATAGTATTTCCCAGAATGCAGTGGTATCGATTGCGTCAACAAGTCAGAAATCCCGGGCCAATGTGGAAGATTAGATCTACAACTAGCGTGTGAGTATTGTCTAGCGTACTCGCGCAGTGGAAGAATGGAAGTGATTGACAGCGCCAGGCATCATAAGGAAGAGTCGACCAAGGATTACTGTCATCTAGTGCCTGGCTTATCCCAGATCTATCAAGTATGCAGAGCTCTGTATTAGCATCGAGCACACATTATTGTTTATGAGCGGAAAATAGCTGGAGGACATAAATAATGTCATTGGGGCGTAGATACAGACAAGGAGAATGTCACTGACAGGTATGAATAATACATACGATATACCTCAACATATCTGGAATGGAAATAAAACTACTGACTGAGATCATGACTGGACAAACAACATGAATATAATGATCACCACATGACAGAGATATCAGTCAAATAACACACACACACACACACACATACACACACACACACACACATACACACACACACACACACACACACACACACTTCACTGTTAAACTACTTAATGAGAAGAGACAGCCCGGCCGGGTAAAGCTAGGACAAAAATGACCCATCGTGCGTCCCAGTGAGCTCAAAGCACTCATCAAAATGCCATTTAAAATCTGCTGTAGCCAGATTCAGCCAGAAAGAGATTCTTGACATTTCGTGTGGTTAATGGTGTGTGTATTAGAAGTTTGTGTTGCCCAGCAACAGTTGCACACGTGACAGTAGTACACGGTGGTGGCGATAGTCAACAGACATGATAATAACGGACGTGAAATAGTCAACGGACATGATAATAGTCATCAGATATGATAATAGCCAACGGGTATGATAACAGTCAACGGGCATGATAATAGTCAACTGATATGATAATAGCCAACGTGTATGAAAACAGACAACGGACGTGATAATACTCAGCGAACAAGATAATAGTCACAGAATATGATAGCAGCAAACGCATATGATAATGGTCATGAATATGATATTAGTCGATGATAATAGTCAATGGATTATAGTTAGCGAAGATGATAATAGTCAATGGATAGGATAATTGTCAACAGACATGATAATAATAAACGGATGTGGCATTAGTAAATGGACTGGGACCACGGAAAATATGACGATAAAAACGATATTATCTTGGACATTCGGTTAGTGGAGTAATCAAGTTGCTATTGTTAGGTTGTGGAAAGCACTAAGAATACTGACAAGATACTCATTAGATACTCCTATGATATTCCTGATATACTCGCACGATACTCACGAGTGATGCACAGACAGGAAGCCTGCGATGGTACTACAAATAATACTGTAATCAGAAATGTAACGTTCAGAAGGATAACATGTCATGTGTACATATGCTTCGGACAAGCTTAGCAGATTCAAGACCATTCATTCATTCAGTAGCATGTCCTTTGCAGAACCTCGCTCCCATAACAACATTCCGGAAAACCTCTCGATCATAAGGAAGATGCCCCGCGTCCGATGCACCCATCTGGAGATCATCCGCCACATCCTGCATCCATCTTCTCTTTGGCCTTCCTCTTCCTCTCTTCCCAAGCATACACCCCTCCATTATTGTTCTCTCCAAACTTTCGTGACGTTTCAAGTGACCAAAATATTTAATTTTTCTTTGTTTTATTGTCCTTAATAGCCAACCTTCTTCAATATTCAGCTCTTGAAGTATGGATGCATTTGTTCTTTTCTTTACCCAAGATATTCTTAGAACTCGTCTATAACATTTATATTCAAAGGCATTTATGCGCTGTTCAGCTTGTTTAGTAAGTGTCCAGGTCTCATAGGCTTATGTTGCAATGGGAAAGATGCATCTCACCTCAACTCATCATGTTCCGCTTGTGCCTTGCGATGTCGATGTGAAGTATAAACAGCGGGAGATTGCCCTCTTATAGGCTTCATGTGTCGATATTCCCATGGACTCTGGTATTCCCTGCGTCCATCGTTTACGTGGTCTGCCTCTTCCTCTGATTCCCTGTGGTCTATACATCATTCCTTGTTGTGGTATACTATTAGTTGGTAACCTACTTGCATGGCCAAACCATTTGACTTGCTTCTGACGGCTTCTATGATTTTTTTCTTTCAGTATATCTGGTTCTAGTTCTTCGGTGGCGTCTGTGTCGGTTTCTTAAATGCCTGTGGCATCTGATGGATATTGAGAAGTTGTTCGAAGTACTGTTTCCATCTTATTAAGTTTTCTTTTTGTTCACTTATTGGCTCTCCATTTTAGCTGTTAATTATTTCAGATGGGTCAAAGGGTTCTCCTCTGGTTCTCATTGCTCTTATCTTTTTGTAGACGTTTCTAGTTTCCTACTTGTGTTTTTATTTAGGATTTCTCCACACTCCTCCCAGTCTTTTTGTTTTTCTCTCTTTACTATTCTATTCACGTATCTTCTCGCTATTCTATATTCTATGTAATCGCATTCCTGTTTGCTCTTCGACCACTTTTTATAGTTTTTTCTTTTTTTTTAAATCTTTTACAGCTTTCGTTACTTCTGCGTTCCACCAACTTGTTATTTTCTTTATCCGTGTTTTGCGTTTTTTCGTGGTTCCACGTGTTACTTTTGCAGTCATTAAAATGCTTGATTTGAACATCTCCCATTCTTCTTCCACTGTTTTTCTATCTATAGGTAATTTTACAAAGATTTCAGTTAGTTCTTTCTCATAATTTTCCCTCACTGCCTCGTCTTTGAGGTTTTTTTTAAGTTTACTGATTCGCCTGGCATGTTTTTCCTGGTCTTTGCTTTCTTCTACTGATGGCTCTTATTGTGGCAACGACTGCTTTGTGGTCTGTGTTTATACTTAAGTTAGGGCACTGCCCTTGCATCTATTATATTTCTCGTTCTGTTATTTCTTGTTTATATCAAATCAATTTGGCTTTTAGTATCTAGGTCTTTCCATTTATACCAGGTGTATATTTGTGAGTCTTTGTGTTTATAGAATGTGTTTGTTATATAGAGGTCGTGTTGGCTGCATTGCTCTATCAGTCTACTTCCGTTATCGTGTCTTTCATTATGTTGGTCTCCAAATGCTCCAAGATGTTATTCTATGGCCGCTCTGTTGTGTCCTAGTCTTGCATTGAAGTCTCCCATAACTATGATGTTGTCCTGCTTATCTATTTTATTTAGCACGTCATGGATGTCTTCGTAAAATTCCTCGCATTCTTGCTCATTATTGTTTGTATTACATGGTGCGTATATTTGTACGTATGTTGTAATTGTTTGTTATTTTATTTTTACTGTTATGATTCTTTCTAATAATGTATTTTATTTCTAGTATTCCTCTTGCTAGCCGTGGTTCAATGACTCTATCCACACTGTGTCTTGCCCTTTCTTGGTGTTCCAGCTCCAGAGTAGACAAACGTGTAGCTATGGTGGATTTCCTTGCATCCTTTCCCCTTTATTCTGGCGTTCGCTATTCCCATCAGTCCAACTTTCCTCTCTTCCATTGTTTGTATAAGTTCTTCTTCTTTACTATAAAATCGCAGAAGTTCAATGTGCTTATCTTTTACATTGCTGATTTATCTCATAGGTCCATTAGCATTGCCGGGTCTATATCCATTTGGGTCAGTCCGTTTATACTTCTTAGATTTTTCAACGAGCAGTATGAAGATCCCCTGTCGGCTTGCTAGGCCAGTCGCAGGTTTAGGACAAAAATCTGACCATAGGGAGTCCATCCCCTATAGCGAACCATAGAAATTTGCCAATGGGAAATATGCATGCTCTTAAAAATCTAATTTTTGTAGTTCTATCTGTCCCACTCCATAACTTAATTCAGTTGTTTAAGTCTCTGAAGAGCAATTGATAGTCGTCGTTTAATTTTTTTTTCATTGTGTCGCCGTTGTTGGTAATCAATGACCCAAGATAATCAAAATTTTCCACCACCTCTAATTTTTCTTCATTAACATATATTTCTTTCTCCATAGTAGATTTATCTGTATGCATTTTCTTTGTTTTTGCTATGTTAAGATATAAGTTGTGATTTTCACTGTTCAATTGGGTTAGGGCTATTAGGTTTTTTTATACCATTCTGTGTTGTGGATAACAATACTGTATCATCAGCATACCGAATCTCTGGTATGTCATACCTCCAATATTTAGTGCATCATATAGCTCCCTCTTTATATCATCTCTTACATGTCTCATTATATTTTCGGCGTACGGGTTAAACATCTAGGGGGACAGTACACATGCTTGACGGACTCCTTGTTTATTGTCAAACCAATCTGATGTCTCGCCATCTATTCTAACCGCTGCTTGTTGGTCTAGATAGAGCATTTTTATGAGTTGTATTACATAGTGGTGGAAAGCCCATATTCCTCATGATTTCCCAAAGTTGAAATGCCTTTGAATAATCCACAAAACATGAGAATATGTTTACATTAAATTCTCTGCACTTCTCTATTATTAAACGGACTTTGAGAATGTGATCTCTTGTTCCTCTTCCTTGTCTAAATCCAACTTGAACCACGGTAATTTTTTCTTCCATTTTCTTACTATGTCTTCCCATTATGATCTTTAGAAGAGTTTTACTTGCATGACTCATCAGGGCAACAGTTGTATAGTAGGTGCATAATTTCAGGTTGCCCTTTTTTTTTTGGGTATTAGAATGAAGATAGTTCTCTTCCAATCTTCAAGACCGCAGTTGTTTAATAAATGGACTTTAGAAGTAAACATTGATACAAACCTCCTTTTCAAGTCATTAATTGTAATGGGTATGTTGTATGCGTGTGAAACATGGACAATTAACAGACAAGTTGAGAAACATCTAATGGCGGTGGAAATGTGGTTTTTGAAAAAAATGCAAAGAATACCATGGACGGACAGAAAATCAAATGAGACAGTCCTTGAAGAGACATATGAACACCGGAGATTGAGTCCAGATTTTCTGGACATGCTATGAGGAGAAATATATACATACAAGTATACTGCCGTTTGAGTGAGAAGTGTTGAGCTTTCGCATATTCTAGGCCACTGCATTACCATTTGCGGTGTCATGGACCTTTATCGCTGCTTTTCCTTCCCAAACCATTTCCTGGAATGTATTGAAAACTGTCACATACCAATGGCATAAGGCTGGGTCGACCCCAGAACCGTAATGGTGAGGTAGAGTTCTACCACTGCTGGGTCGACCCCAGATCCCTACTGGTGGGGTACAGTCCTGCCACTGCTGGGTCGACCCCAGATCCCTACTGGTGGGGTACAGTCCTGCCACTGCTGGGTCGACCCCAGATCCCTACTGGTGGGGTACAGTCCTGCCACTGCTGGGTCGACCCCAGATCCCTACTGGTGGGGTACAGTCCTGCCACTGCTGGGTCGACCCCAGATCCCTACTGGTGGGGTACAGTCCTGCCACTGCTGGGTCGACCCCAGATCCCTACTGGTGGGGTACAGTCCTGCCACTGCTGGGTCGACCCCAGATCCCTACTGGTGGGGTACAGTCCTGCCACTGCTGGGTCGATCCCAGATCCCTACTGGTGGGGTACAGTCCTGCCACTGCTGGGTACTTAACCTGGCCCTCTGTCTTGACGGCCCTGTGGCGCAATTCGTAATCCCGCGTACCACGTTCGAAACACAGCTGCGGACGATTTGTCTACAGACCACCTTGTGCTGGTTGTTTGGGGAAATGCCGCGAGTGCTGGTAGTTCATAAAAGCAATGGCAAATTAGTTAGTTAGTTAGTTAGTCACGGTTCCAACTTCACAGCAAAGGGTCGTCCCCATTATGCTCCGTTCCTGTGCCAGTGAATATCACATAAAACGCTCCCCACTGCCCAATGTGAAATGTGGAAAAGACAGGAGTCTCAACAAACAACAGCCCGCACAGATACACTGTGCATAATGCCGCCGCCAGAATGTCAACACAATAGTCCCCCACGAAACATCCAGTTTATCTCTGATGGAATCGGCAGTCATTTTCCCATCTGGATGTTTCCTAGATGTTCACCCACACAGTCCACGAAAATACAGTTCATCGTCGATGGTAGTGGCAGACAACCAGAAGCCCAGCAGCCACGCATTTCTGCATAAGGCAAAAACCGGTCAACTCTGGGACATAGCCAGCTGCCATCGCTCCGAACATGCAGTCACGTTCCAAAAAAAACCTCAGGCAGATTCAAAAGTATTTCACACGAAACTCACAGCTCACAGAGTCGCGCCACGCACTCACTCAGTAGCAGGGCGACAGAACCATAGCCTCCTTAGTCGCCTCTTACGACATGCCTGGTAGGCTACAGTGTTGCTATTCTTTGCTTCCCTTATGGGCAAATGGCAAATTACTGAACCTAAACATGCCAAGAAATCACAGTCAACTAATGATTAGGTTGACTGCCATTCATAACTGTCATTTACTGCCAATATATTACCTTGCGGTGTATGGCAGAGGGGTCTTTGAGCCTGAGGAATTAAGGCCGCCTGGCTAGTGCAGTCGCCGCGAACTGTGCAGGTTAGGATTTTCTTTTTGCCCCCGACAGAAAAAAATCCGACACCTTACCGAGGGATCGAACCCGGGCCTCCCGAATGAGAGTCCGGCGTTCTAGCCTCTCGGCCAGCCGCTAATAGGTTGACTGCCACGTGCTGTAAAGGATACGTCACTAACTTTATATTGTCTTGGTGGGCAAGGGCACTCACCCATATGCCAAAGCGAATCCTAAATAATAATAATAATAATAATAATAATAATAATGCATATTGTTGTAGAACCTGACAGTTGACACAGCCCGGGATGTATACCAGAATCATCGCAGAGGCCGTAAGCCTCAACACTATATCAGGTTGGAAACAGTTACCTCAAAGACACGACAAATGACACTGTACTGATAATTGAAACTATGCCGACTTCTGAAACTTTGATGACAACTGAAACTATGCTGATAACTGACTGCTGAAAACTGAAACTATGCTGATAACTCAAACTATACTGATAACTAACTATGCTGATAACTTAAACTGTGCTGATAACTAACTATGCTGATAACTGAAAGTGTGCTGATAACTAACTATGCTGATAACTCAAACTATGCTGATAACTCAAACTATGCTGATAACTCAAACTATTCTGATAACTAACTATGCTGATAACTGTAACTATAAAAATAACTGAAACTATGCTGATAACTGTAGCTATGCTGATAACTAACAATGCTGATAACAAACTATGTTGATAACTTAAACTCTGCTGATAACTCAAGCTATGATGATATCTAACTTTGCTGATAACTAACTATGCTGATAATTAAGTTTATGCTGATAGCTCAAATTATGTTGATAACTAAAACCATGCTGCCAACTGAAACCATGCTGATAACTGAAGTTATGCTGATAACTCAACCTATGCTGATAACTGTAGCTATGTTGATAACTGAAACAATGATGGTAACTGACACTATACTGATAAATAGAACTATGTTGACTACTGAAACTATTCTGATAACTATAGCTATGCTGATAACTGTAGTATTGCTGATAACTGTAGCTATGCTAAAAACTGTAGCTGTGCTGATAACTGTAGTTATGCTGATAACTGAAACTATGTTGACTACTGAAACTATGCTGGTAACTGAAACTATGCGGATAACTGAAACTATGCGGATAACTGAAACTATGGTGATAACTGAAACTATGTATGCGGATAACTGAAACTATGCTGACAACTGAAACCATGATAACTGAAACCATGATGGCAACTGAAACTATACGAAAAAGCACATCAGTTATATCTAACCTAAACCAACAGAATAAGCACATAACTGACAAGATATCTAATGAAATATTGAACATGCTTTACCAGATACATCTATCAATCCATCTCTTTCCTGCGACATGCTTTGTATTTCTTATGAACGATGGCATTTACTACGTGTAACATCTGCAAAAACCCTACGAAGTGCAGACTGTGATACGGATCATCACTTATTAGAAGCAGATCTGAAATTAAAACTCAAAAAGCTTACCCGAGGACCAAGGCCACTTCGTTTTGATCTCACAATAATACCAGATGCATACAACGTAGAAGTGAGGAATCATTTTGGGGTCTTGATGTCTGTACAAGAGGAAATGACGCCTGATGAACTGGCAGTATAAGCTAGAGATATGTTCAATCGCAATTAAATGTTATCTGTGACAAGATGGGAAATACCTTAACAGAATCTAGACAAATTCTAGAAAGATGGCAGGAGTATTGCCATGGAATGTATGATATGAGTGACAGAGAGGATATGAATGAGATACATGAGCCAACGACAGCAGAGACAGAACCTGAAACCTCATTAGATGAAATTGCATGGGCAATAAAGAACCTGAAGAATGGTAAATCACCTGGATGTGATGAGATACCAGCTGAGCTAATTAAAGCGGAAGGAGAAGAAAGCATACAAATCTATCACGCATTATGTAAAAAGATATGGAAATATGGTATATAGCCAAAAAATTGGAAGAGAACTATCTTCATTCCAATACCAAAAAAGGGCAACCTGAAATTATGCACCAACTATAGAGCTGTTGCCCTGATCAGTCATGCAAGTAAAATTCTACTAAAAATCATAATGGGAAGACTTCGTAAGAAAATGGAAGAAGAAATTAACGTGGTTCAAGCTGGATTTAGACAAGGAAGAGGAACAAAAGATCACATTATCAATATGCGTTTAATAATAGAGAAGTGCAGAGAATTTAATGTAAACCTATTCTCATGTTTTTTTTTTTTTTGGATTATTCCAAGGCATTTGACTGTGTACAACATCAGAAACTTTGGGAAATCTTGAGGAATATGGGCTCATAAGAATGCTCTACCTAGACCAACAAGAAGCGGTTAGAATAGATGGCGAGACATCAGATTGGTTTGACATCAAGCAAGGAGTCCGTCAGGGATGAGTGCTGTTCCCTTTTTTGTTTAACCTGTACGCCGAAAATATAATGAGAAATGTAAGAGATGATATAAATAAGGAGCTATATGATGCCCTAAATATCGTTGGTCTTCACATACCAGAGATTCGGTATGCTGATGATACAGTATTGCTATCCACAATACAGACTGGTATAGAAAACCTAATAGCCTCAAGCACAATTGAATAATGAAAATCACAACTTGTATCTGAACATTACAAAAACAAATATAATGCATACAGATAAAACCACTATGGAGAAAGAAATATATGTTAATGAGGAAACATTGGAGGTGGTTTAAAATTTTGAATATCCTGGGTCATTGATTACCAACAACGGTGACACAATGTAAGAAATTAAACGACGACTATCAATTGCTCTTCAAAGACTAAAACAACTGAATAAATTATGGAATGGGACAGACAACTACAAAAATTAGTTTTTTAAGGGCATGCATCTTTCCCATTGAAACATACGCCTGTAAGACCTGGACACTTACTAAACAAGCTGAACAGCGCATAAATACCTTTGAATATAAATGTTATAGACGAGTTCTAAGAATATCTTGAGTAAAGAAAAGAACAAATGCATCAATACTTCAAGAGCTGAATATTGAAGAAGGATGGCTATTAAAAACGATAAAGCAAAGAAAATTGAAATATTTTTGTCACTTGAAACGTCACGAAAGCTTGGATAGAACAATAATGGAGGGGTAAATGCCTGGGAAGAGAGGAAGAAGAAGGCCAAAGAGCAGATGGGTGCAGGATGTGGCGGATGATCTCCAGATGGGTGTGTCGGACGCGGGACATCTTGCTTATGATAGAGAGGTTTTCCGGAAGGTTGTTATGGGACCGAGGTTCTGCAAAGGACATGCTACTGAATGAATGAATGAATGAATTTGTTCGCACATACCACTTATAATTTAGCGCTAGTTTGTTCGCGTAGAATGACTTTTTGTGTTTCTTTATCAGAACAAATCCTGCAATTAGTCAGAAAAGCGACAGACGTGTTTGACGGATTAGCAACTATCAACGACGGTGTCTGCTTTCTTTTCCTCTGTATCACTGTAATTGCTTTCAGAAGAGATTAGAACAGCTCCCTGGACAGAGCCTTTGCGGGAGCTGTGTACGAGACGATATTCTTTCACGTGTGCTAATTACCTGAACCCATCTCTCGTGGTCAGCCGCTTTTTGCTACCCCTGTATCCGAATGTTAATGTCCAATGCAGCATTGTTGTTTAAGGATAAAGTTATATGACCTAATCATCGGAAATACAATTGTTGTCGAAATACAATCTAACACCGAAAGTGTGCCTACCTGCTGCCTTGTATCTTCCTCTCTGATCATGTCTATTTTTCACATTAAGCGTTCTTCGTAGAATTTTCTGCTTTGCTGTTACGTCATCACCATCTCCCACTTTTGACGTAAAGAGAGGAATAGTAGACGTTCCAGTGCCCGATGGCTGGCACTGAATAGTGTCATTCCGTGTGATTGTACAAAGTCTTTGATATCGTCAGTCAATTTTCTTCTTCTCGGGCGTCCTCTTGCTCTCGTAGCAGATGTTCTTTGGTGTAGTGGCAGTGCTGGTAATTGACGGTGTTTCATTCTAACGAGATGGCCGAACCATTTGATCTTCTGCCTTTCAATATATAATATGTAGCTCAAAGTGTTGATCTCACTGTCTATCTCATAACATCATTTCTTATTCGATCTCTGATAGTTAATTTGGGACCTCTTCTCAAGCATCTTATCTTGCAGACGTTGATTTGGCGCATCTGTGATTTAGACAATATCAAAGTTTGACATATGCTGATTATCTGCCGTTTTGTGAACATAGGTTTCAGTATCGTCGCCAGATGACAAGCGCACCACTTCCTTGTTAACATCTGATTGTTATTCTGTCTATTCTGCAATCTCCTGTTAATATACTAATTAGATATGTACATTCTTTAACATTTTAAGAGGTGTACTATTTATTAATACATTTAATGGACCATGAGATTCTGCTAACCAGCACTACTTCTGTTTTGGTTGCTATGTATGTTCATATTATATCTTCTACATGTTGAACTCAGATTATTGATACGATTGTGTTGTCTACTTTTGTCGCTGCAAAACGGGCATTTTTCGTCTGCGAATAAAAGTTCATGTATTGTGTTATCAGCATAGTTTCAGTAGTCTACATAGTATGTAGGCAGCTAGGCGACGGTGTATGCCTAGGATTCCAGAATTTCAAGTCAGTGTAGAACAAATACGATACAGGTAACAGGAGGATATATGACATCCATGTCAGAGTAGAACATAACACTATACAAGTAACAGGAGGATATATGACATCCATGTCAGTGTAGAACATAACACTATACAAGTAACAGAAGGAATATGACATCCATGTCAGAGTAGAACATACCACTATACAAGTAACAGAAGGATATATGACATTCATGTCAGAGTAGAACATAACACTATACAAGTAACAGAAGGAATATGACATCCATGTCAGAGTAGAACATAACACTATACAAGTAACAGGAGGATATATGACATCCATGTCAGAGTAGAACATAACACTATACAGGTAACAGGAGGATATATGACATCCATGTCAGAGTAGAACATAACACTATACAGGTAACAGAAGGATATATGACATCCATGTCAGAGTAGAACATACCACTATACAAGTAACAGGAGGATATATGACATCCATGTCAGAGTAGAACATACCACTATACAGATAACAGAAGGAATATGACATGCCATGTCAGAGTAGAACATACCACTATACAAGGTAACAGAAGGATACTATGACATCCTATGTCAGAGTAGAACATAACACTATACAAGGTAACAGAAGGATATATGACATCCATGTCAGAGTAGAACATAACACTATACAAGTAACAGGAGGATATATGACATCCATGTCAGAGTAGAACATAACACTATACAAGGTAACAGAAGGATATATGACATGCATGTCAGAGTAGAACATAACACTATACAAGTAACAGGAAGGCATATATGACATCCATGTCAGTGTAGAACATAACACTATACAAGTAACAGAAGGATATATGACATCCATGTCAGAGTAGAACATACCACTATACAAGTAACAGAAGGATATATGACATCCATGTCAGAGTAGAATATAACACTATACAAGTAACAGAAGGATATATGACATCCATGTCAGAGTAGAACATAACACTATACAAGTAACAGAAGGATATATGACATGCATGTCAGAGTAGAACATACCACTATACAAGTAACAGAAGGATATATGACATCCATGTCAGAGTAGAACATAACACTATACAAGTAACAGAAGGAATATGACATCCATGTCAGAGTAGAACATAACACTATACAAGTAACAGGAGGATATATGACATCCATGTCAGAGTAGAACATAACACTATACAGGTAACAGGAGGATATATGACATCCATGTCAGTGTAGAACATAACACTATACAGGTAACAGAAGGATATATGACATCCATGTCAGTGTAGAACATAACACTATACAAGTAACAGAAGGAATATGACATCCATGTCAGAGTAGAACATACCACTATACAGGTAACAGAAGGATATATGACATCCATGTCAGAGTAGAACATAACACTATACAAGTAACAGAAGGATATATGACATCCATGTCAGAGTAGAACATAACACTATACAAGTAACAGAAGGATATATGACATCCATGTCAGAGTAGAACATAACACTATACAAGTAACAGAAGGATATATGACATCCATGTCAGAGTAGAACATAACACTATACAAGTAACAGAAAGATATACGAAATACATATCAGTGTAGAATACAACAATAGTCATGTAACAGTAGGATGTGAGGGTGTCCATGTCAATGTAGAATACAACAATATTCAGATAGTTGCTAATACTATCAACTGAAGTTGCAAAAACATTACAATGTTGACTGGCACCTTGCCGTCTTGATAAACGATAATTTGTAAAATGGAGATATACATCTCCATAACACAAAGCCTGGGCTGAATTTACAGGCCATATTTTGCCCATGCAGCATGATCCCTCTCTCGGCCTGCCTAGTTTACTCCAGAGGAAAGGTGACACCAATAAGTTTGGAACAAGACAAGCTGCAGAAGCTGCCGGATCAGGTCTTAGTTAGATATGACTGAGCTACCTTATGACAATAGACGGTACTGCCTGCTTCTGTTAGCGCCGAATGTTGGGCGGCGCTTACCAAACCCAACACCCCACATTGTGCCAACGGCTTCGGGCGGACGAGCGCAATTGGGAGGGTACAAGCCTAATCCTAGTGCGATGGAATGCAACCTAAAGACTGAATTTCATGGCAGGGCAGACCAGGCCCTAAGCCTTGGTTGGCAACTGGTCTAGGATCGAAGCTCCGACAGACGGACAGTTAGAGCATTGCTTTACTACAAAGTGAAAAGGCTAATACTATATAATGCAGTTGCTAACACTATAAACTCAATTTATGAATACTGCAGCATGAATGTATTCACACTGTTAGCTAACTGTGCTAATACCTCACACTCAAGTTGTCAATACAGCAAACTGAATTAGACGTGAACATGAAAGAACTGTTTCAATGCCTTGCCGTTGATTGAGGTCCATTTGGTTTTTGGTCTGTACACGTGACCAGCAACAAGAGCCAAGATGGGGAACTAGCGTGAAGACAAAGTACTTCCATCACGCCATGTCTTCACGTCTCAGGGGACATCAAGGACAGGATTGGCAACTATTTGATCAGAACTTCTCAATTTTCCGTTCCTTAAGAGGAAACATTACCGGTTGTGTGACATCTTATCTCCGAACATATTCCCTACAGTCTATCGTGTCGGAGATTAAAGATAGTCTGACTGTTTGAAGTACCCAGTAGAGCGGGATTAGGTTGAGTGCCTTATGTCAGGATCACACACACACACGCGCGCGCGCGCCAACAGACGCCCACATACACACATACAAATAAACGCATACGCACATACACACATACATACACACACACACACAAACACGCCCACATACACACACATACGCGCACATACACACATACAAACAAACGTATACACACATACACGCACATACATACATACATACACACACATACATACACACGCACGCACGCGCGTGCGCACGCAAGCGCATGCAGGTAGGCACGCACACACGCACGCACGCACACACACGCACGCGCACACACGCACGTACACACCACACTCACGCACCCACGCACGCCCGCCTGCCTGTGTACGTACTTATTTACACAGAGTGAAGTTTCGTGTCCTCACTTGTAAATGTTGTTCGGACAATGTATGGATTAGGCTGTTAATTTTATCAACTTTTCTTTTTGTTGCAGACCAAACACGAATGGCCACAAATGGCGACGTCAAGAAAGGAGATATTACAGTTGATCAGTTTCCTATTAGAAGTTAAACAGCGCGCCACCGACATCACAGACGGTGACAGCTTCCAGCCAGAACCAGAGGACGATGATTCCGACACAAACCCCATTATATTTCCTACCACTAGGAACCAAGAGCAGCGTGCAGTCAAGAGACAGCGTCCATGTTTTTGGTCGGTTGTGACATGCTACTGAGTCCATGATTGTCTGACCGTGGACACACCCACTGTCTAGACAAGTGGCCAGCTGTAGTTGTCCGACAGTCATGCCAGTCTGCAGTAGTTGCGTCTTCTTGTATGTCTCGTGTTATACTTGGCGAGTGTGGTGACCAAGTACATACTGTCAGTTATTATATTACTTTTATGATAGATACCAATCGTATGATTGTACATGTGTCAGTCGTTTAACATACTAGGATAGCAGTGGCATTAGTATGTTTAAAAATACAACTTCCAAAATTATTTAAATTTCAGCTCACTTACGGACGTCTGTTGTGTATTAGAGAAACATACACTACAACACTAAAACTATAGGAGTGGAAATCTGTATCAACACCACATATCTAAACATAAAGGATGTTCAGTGTTGATAGCATGGAATACTGGCCAGTGTAGGAACTGATGGCAATGAAACGGCAGACAAATGCATGACGGACATCATAGTAAATAATGCACAATACATGTAGGACTTAGTCAAGATGACACCAAAACTGCAGCTAAACACATATAACAAATTAATGGACGCCAACATGGAGCACAGCGTGACCATCAGACATGCATACACCTTGCTGAACATGTCAGGACAGAACTGAACTAGCAATGCCTTGCAATAAATCCACTGCCAGGCTTCAGCCTCGATATGTTGCTCTCAA
This sequence comes from Cepaea nemoralis, assembly GCA_014155875.1. Lineage (NCBI taxonomy): Eukaryota > Metazoa > Mollusca > Gastropoda > Stylommatophora > Helicidae > Cepaea > Cepaea nemoralis. The sequence continues at coordinate 112,591 of JACEFZ010027996.1, read as the reverse complement.
GGAACCTGACTATGCTGAAGGTCAGTCATCACTATCATCTGATTCTGCCCGCATGGAGCATGGGTCCCAACACAACTGATCTCTAGCCTGTCTGTGGCTGCCGTCTGCTGTTCCCACCATATCCTCCTATTATTATTCTCACCATGTGTTTAAGTCTCCCTCTCTTTCCTTTGCCCTGAGGCTTTCATGAAAATGACGTTCCAGCGCCGGTGTCTTTTCCTGGCCTCTTGATTCACTGACATCTATGTAGTTCTCTAACTTAGCGCCACAGTAGTGATGACGTCATACCATGTGAGCCTGTCTGTCCTGTACCGACCTGTACCTGTTAGTTAATGTGTGTGATTTATCGGTGATTGCTTGGCCGCTCTTTATCGGTGATTGCTTGGCCGCTCTTTATCGGTGATTGCTTGGCCGCTCTTTATCGGTGATTGCTTGGCCGCTCTTTATCGGTGATTGCTTGGTCGCTCTTTATCGGTGATTGCTTGGTCGCTCTTTATCGGTGATTGGGCCGCTCTTTATCTGTGATTGCTTGGCCGCTCTTTATCGGTGATTGCTTGGCCGCTCTTTATCTGTGATTGCTTGGCCGTTCTCTATCGGTGATTGCTTGGTCGCTCTTTATCGGTGATTGCTTGGCCGCTCTTTATCGGTGATTGCTTGGCCGCTCTTTATCTGTGATTGCTTGGCCGCTCTTTATCGGTGATTCTTTGGCCGCTCTTTATCGGTGATTGCTTGGCCACTCTTTATCGGTGATTGCTTGACCGCTCTTTATCGGTGATTGCTTGGCCGCTCTTTATCGGTGATTGCTTGGCCGTTCTCTATCGGTCATTGCTTGGCCGCTCTTTATCGGTGATTGCTTGGCCGTTCTTTATCGGTGATTGCTTGGCCGCTCTTTATCGGTGATTCCTTGGCCGCTCTTTATCGGTGATTGCTTGGCCGCTCTTTATCGGTGATTGCTTGGCCGTTCTCTATCGGTGATTACTTGGCCGTTCTCTATCGGTGATTACTTGGCCGTTCTTTATCGGTGATTCCTTGGCCGCTCTTTATCGGTGACTGCTTGGCCGCTCTTTATCGGTGATTGCTTGGCCGCTCTCTATCGGTGATTGCTTGGCCGCTCTTTATCGGTGATTCCTTGGCCGTTCTTTATCGGTGATTGCTTGGCCGTTCTCTATCGGTGATTGCTTGGCCGTTCATTATCGGTGATTCCTTGGCCGCTCTTTATCAGTGATTGCTTGGTCGCTCTTTATCGGTGATTCCTTGGCCGCTCTTTATCGGTGATTCCTTGGCCGTTCTTTATCGGTGATTGCTTGGCCGTTCTCTATCGGTGATTCCTTGGCCGTTCTTTATCGGTGATTCCTTGGCCGTTCTTTATCGGTGATTCCTTGGCCGCTCTTTATTGGTGATTGCTTGGCCGTTCTTTATCGGTGATTGCTTGGCCGCTCTTTATCGGTGATTCCTTGGCCCCTCTTTATCGGTGATTCCTTGGCCGCTCTTTATCGGTGATTGCTTGGCCCCTCTGTATCGGTGATTGCTTGGCCGCTCTTCGTGTCTCTGATCCTGACATCGGTACTGGTTTCAGGTTAACTATTCTATGTTTGGCACTAATTATAATTTCGTTCCTATTCCACATCTATCCAGTACTACGAAAGCTCCTTTTTAAGTCTGTATTCTAATGTTTATTGTATCTGACCGTTCCTCTATCTTTGTTTACATTACTATCTAAATATGTGAATGACACCGCCACTTGAAGTGTTATTTCCCCCAGGGAGATGGTGTTATCGTTTGCTTGATCTAATCTCATTATGTTTATATTTCCGCTTTGGATTAGTAAACATAACAGTTGTGACCTCCAGTCAAGTGTGTTTAGTTTCACTTGCATTTTATCGCGTGTATCATGCAGAAGAGAAATGACATCAGCAAAGTCCAGATCATCAAGCTGTGTTGTCAGAGTTCACTGAATTCCCTTGTTGGCGGTTATTGTAAGAATAATAAAGTAATAAAGGGCATTCTTGTTGCACTCCTGTTTTTATTTTAAATGCACCTGTTAGTTTTTCCTCATAAAAAGCTGCTTTTATATCTTTACTAGCTGACCCGGCCCGGCTTCGCCCAATCCCTGGTGGGGAGCATCTCATTTAATTCATATAAGTTCTCGTTCCCGTTACCAACTATCTGTCTGTCTGTCTGTCTGTCTGTCTGTCTGTCTGTCTGTCTGTGTCTGTCTGTCTGTCTGTTTGTCTATCTATCTATCTCTGTCTGTCTGTCTGTCTGTCTGTCTAATAGACCCATCCCTCTGTCTCTCCCTCCGTCTATCCCTCCCTCCCTCCCTCCCTGTCTGTTTATCTATCTATCTATCTATCTATCTATCTATCTATCTATCTATCTATCTATCTATCTGTCTGTCTGTCTGTCTGTCTGTCTGTCTGTCTGTCTGTCTGTCTGTCTGCCTGACCCGGCCCGGGTTCGCCCAGTCACTGGTGTGGAGCATCTCATTTAATTCTGAGTAGGTAAGAATCCGCTCTGCCTTCAAAATGTTGACGTGAAGATTTTCTTCCTGCAGCTGCTTCTGTATTTGTTCATCAGTAAGCTCCATTTTTAGCCGCTTGACCACCCATCTGACTGTGTTTGAATCAGTGTTTCTGATTCTGGTGTCTTGGTCCTCCTTCCTCTCACAAGTTTTTGTGTTCGTCTGTGGGTAGTCGTCGCTCTTCTTATTGGTAGTTTCATTGACTGTAGGTTCAGATACTTTATTACAGCTTGCATGCAGAATCTCCAAAGGCAGGTTCGTCTTCTTGATAGTCTGGTCGGTTTTCTCACTACGCATCTTGGAAGCTGCTTGTTTCCTTGTGCTATTACGACGTGCCATTTTCCCCCCGTATCAGGCTGCTTGAAATGTGTAAGGCGTCTTGGCTTGATAGCGCTGAGAAGTGCTGTCAAGCGAATCGTGCCGATATGATGGCGGAAAACATTAAAGATGCGATGATATTGTTCAACATCTTTAAGATAATTTCTTAAGCATAGAAAGATGAGTTACAATGTTATGCATTATGCATTATTTTTATGTAAACTTTGAAATTGCCTTAAAGATTGTATCATTACTTATTATAACTCATATGCCGGTACATAACTATAGACAAAGAGTTTATAAATCTTTGAAAACGATACAACAATATGACTATAAGTTATACAACAATGTTATTAAAAGTTATGCCCCTTGAAATAACTTTTTCTAGAGTTAAGTCCCTTGGTTATATATAAATTTTAATGAAAAATGAAAAATGAAATAATACTGAGTAAGCAGGCGATTTCACACTAAAAAAATATCACAGTTGGCAGCTCTGGAATGAAAGGAAGACGTGTAGAAAATTTCATCTCAATCGGATGGGCCATTAGCGAAAAAATAAAGGACATACATATTTACATACATACACTTTGTTTTATATATATAGATATGTTGCCTTTATTAAGATAATGATTTTCTGTGGGATCCCATATTGCTTCATCAACTTCCAAATGGACTCCCTATTGTGCTACTAAAGGCCTTTGAGTAGCCCATAAATCCAATACAGAGAGACCAGTTCAGTTCAAAACTTTGCTCTATTATTACCCTTCACGTGGCTATTTGGTAAGTTCAGAATCAGTTTTGCTGGAAACCCTGCCTGTTCATCCTATAGTCAATTGAATCCTTTAACCTTTCCAGGATAATCTTGCTTAATATTTTCCCTAGGAACTGATAATCTCCTCATTTCTCTTTAATGTTCCCACTAATGTTGTCTTTGACAACTTAAACAGATATTCTTCTTTCCAGTCTACTGGGATTTTTTTCTGTCTCCAAAACTCTGACAAATAATGTGTGCAGTAATGCAGATGTAGTATTTATATTGTTTTCATTGCATCTACTTGGATACCATCTGGACCTGTAGCTTTTCCATCCTTCTAAATGTGCAAAGCTTTTCTAATTTCTTCTTTTGATGGTTTCTCACAAGCGATATCCATCTCCAACGCCGGTATGACAAACTAGCTCCAAGTAACGTCAGGCAAAAACAGCCATCTTTATCATTATCATCATCTTCTACTTTTGCCGTCAAGCGACGTGGGGAGGAATAATTGGCTCTCCAGCACCCGATGGGTGGAAGAAATGTTTTTAATCACCACTTATGTTTATCCTATGCGGATAAGGTTATTAAAGAAGCAAATCTACACCCACAGAGTATGTATGAGCAGCTGTTTGCAGACGACCAAAGCTTACGATTTGAGAGATGAGTTGACTTGAGTCAATAACCGATATAACAGCACACAGGACATTTCCATATTTGCTACGTTCTCATCTTCAACAGCCATCGAAGAGTCCCAATATTAATGGTACCAGTAGTATTATATGAGAACAATAGTGATCCCCAGCACCATATAGCATGCATTGAAAATTGCTGTCAGAATTTTTTATATAGATTAACATCGGGGAAAAAACGCAACATTCGTGATAATTTGACGAAAACTAGTGCAGAATAATGTAAATATAATTGGAAAAATCACTAAAACAAGTTAGAGGGTACAAGTATCTCGGCAGTGTGTTCACGGAAGATGGAAGACTAGATACTGAAACAGAAAGCAAGGGACATCAACGTACACAAAAAAGTGTACACAAAACAAAACTATTCGTCCCGGTGGTGTGCTACCAATGTCAGACATGGACAGACAGATGAGATACTTAAGTAACGCAGCTGGAAAAACAAGAAGAGATAGAGAAACAAATGAGGGGAAAAGAACACATTTAAGGATAACACTGATTTCTGACTTTATAGAACACAGTTTAGTTAGCATTAAACAGCATTACCCCGCGACTAGAGCATTCTACGCGAGGCCACCGGGCTACAAGACGGGAAGACGATCCAGGAAGAGAAGCCTAAATGAAGTAAAAGAGACAGTGAAGAAATCAAACAGCGCATTAGTTCAAGCAACAAGACAAGCGAAAAACAAAATAAAAATATTATATCTGCCTCCTCTCTGCGACACTTCAAAGAGAAAACGGCAGCACAAAAGAAGAAGAAGGTAATTAGCTCTACTTCTGGAGGTTCTTTTTTGGGGGACTAGTATATTCGGAGTCATTCAGAGTGCTTTCTTAGTAGTTATTGATACATGTTTGTTCTTTAGTATTGGTGCCATTTGTCCAATGAGTTGGTTTGCCTTATTGCATCTATTTACTATTTCGTCTTATGATTTGCCATTTGATGATATTATACTTCCTAGGTACTTGAACCTCTTTACTTGTTTCAAGGGATGTTCGTTTAGGTGAACTGTTGTTGTTTTTTTTCTTCTTTAGTTATAGTCATTACCTCTATTTCACTTGTGCTAATTTTCATGTTATGTTCCCTACACATTTCGTTTAGACTATTAATGTGGTCTTGTAATTCAGCTTCTGATTTTGCTATTAGTGCTTGGTCGTCCGCAAACAGGAGTTCTCTAATGGTTAGATTTGCAGATGGTTCTTTTTTTGTATTCTCGTCATGTGGTGTTCTTGCGGTCTCTGTTTGGCTGGATTCTTTACATACGTTGTCTATATATGTTATCAACAAGACATGACACAACCTTGTCGTACTCCAGATCTTATGGTGAAGGGTTCTGAGTGTCCTCCAGTTGCTCTCACTATGCATTCACTATTGTTGTATAAGCTTCTACATAGGTTTGTTAGATGTGTACTCACTCCATATTGTTTAAGGATTTCCAACTGCTTGTTTCTATCTACTCTATCAAATGCTTTTTCTTGGTCGACAAAGGCTAAGTAGAGTGTTTCATTGAATTCGATTGATCTTTCTATAAGTTGTATAAGAGCAAAAATGGCATCTGTGCATCTTTTGTTTTTCCTAAATCCAAGTTGTGTTTCGCTTAGCTGGGGTTCTATATTAGTTCGTAATCTGTTCTCAAGAATTTTGCAAAATATTTTCCAAGTATGACTCAAAAGGGAAATGCCTCTGTATTGAAACTCTTTGCTTGTTTCAAGGGATGTTCGTTTAGTGCTATTAGTGCTTGGTGCATTTTTGCTGCCTTTGTTTTTCCAAACTGAGACAATTATGGCTTTTCTCTAGTCTCCTGGTGTCTGTTGTTCTACCCAAACATGGTTGAATAGTCTATGTAGCCATGCTTTTCTTACTTTCCTTGCTGCTTTAATTAGTTCATTTAGTATGTCATCTTGTCCCGGTTATTTGTTCAATGGTGCTAATCTGACACTTCTATAATTTCTTCTTTCAATATATCTGGTTCTAATTCTTCGGTGGCATCTGTGTCGGTTTCTTGAATTCCTGTGACATATGATGGGATGTTGAGAAGTTGTTCGAAGTACTGTTTCCATCTTATTAGGATTTGTTTTCGTTCACTTATTGGTTCTCCATCATTGCTGTTAATTATTTCAGATGGGTCAAAGGGGTCTCCTCTGGTTTTCATTGCACTTATCTTTTTGTAGAAGTTTCTAGTTGTTTCCTTGTAGTTTTTATTTAGGTTTTCTCTACACTCCTCCCATTCTTATTGTTTTTCTCTTTTTACTATTCTATTCACATGTCTTCTCACTATTCTGTATTCTATGTAATCACGTTCCTGCTTGCTCTTCAACCACATTTTATATTTTTCCTGTTTTTCTTTTACAGCTTTATGTACCTCTGCGTTCTACCGAGGTTTCTAACAGTCTACATCGTCCTTCTGTCCGTCGACAGCCACCGTCCAGGCAGCCTGTGTTCACACCAAGTACATGTCCTACATAGGCTGTGTTCCTACTGTTTTAGCCTCTCGCAACCGATTACGTGAACTAACCGTTGTGCTTGTGTCGTGTGTCTCAGGCGAGCCTCTGGCCAGGTGTATTACAGCAGTTAACTTTTCACTAGTGTGTTGTCTCTACCCATAGTTAACTCTATATGTTATCTGTATGTCATGTAAAATGGGACAATCATCATTATCATCATCGTCATCATCATCATCATTATGTGCATCATCATGTGTCATGCCGATAAGCATGGGTTGTCGTTGTTCGCCATCTCACAAAATCACCAGATTTGTTGATACTGGGCTGTGTTCTTGTACCGATTGTGGCATGCGGCCAGTCCACCCTGGTATGTAACTGTCTGCCCATCCTTTACTCTTGTCACATTAATTTTGCCAGTTGTCAATAGGTTTGCTAGTTCATTCTTCTTCATAAAGTGCCCGAAAACGCTGTACTGTCAATGTCTACATTCTGTAATTTACTGTTTTAATTTTTTTCTTGTAGGTCTTGCTTGTGGGTCTTGTTACTGTCAGCTCTGCGTGCTTGGCCTGTCTCATGCTGTCTCCCATGTGAACATTCCCCCATTGTTGGACATTCAGGAGTCCAGGAAATTACAGTTGCGACATGTTCAACTTCTTCATTATTGAAATAATTTTGTAATTGACAGATAGTTTTTTTCTACATTGATATTATCTGTGTATTTGTTTATGTTCTACAATAGTTGTGAACTTAACCGTATCTTTTGACATTGTTTAAAAGGAACGTCGTGTTATTTGTACAACTGACGTCTTGATTTCCATAAGTTATTGATGGATTAAAATTGTCACATATTTCATCATTTTTGACATTGTTTTCATTATAATCGTTGCATAGTTGTTGAACATGTATGAGAACAGAACACCACCCAACCTTACCAGTCTGTCTTGCCATCTGAAGCCAGTTTGATGTTTCACCAGCTACTCTGACAGCTGCTTCTTGTTTATTTCGTTATTTCGTATCAACGTTATGTTAAACAACAAGTGGTTCAACCTTAAGTTATCACTATACACATACACACTCACTTACAGACACACACACACACACACACACACACACACACACACACACACACATATATACATTATATATATATATATATTAATGCATTTTTTAAATGTATACAATTCAAACATGGTTGCCAAGTCCCCGGTCCACAAATGACTAAACAGTGTTTTCTCGATACCTCGCTTCGTTCAAATCTGTCGGTGATTCGTCATTGCACATTTGCTATTTGTTTCATACAGTGAGAGAGATGTGTGTGTATGAGAAAGAGAAAGAGAGAGAACGAACGAACGAACGAACGAACTAACTTTATTTTAAAAGGGTAACAAATTGGGCACGCAGGCCCGTCTTACATTCGGCCCTTTCAATCACTCATCTTTCATTCATCAAATGTGCATGTTACATTAACATAGGGGGAAAAAACATTGTCAAATGGATTTTGTAAGCATAAACAATGCATATTACGCATGATACATTCACATCAGAAAACCAAAAAAAAGCATTGTCAAATGAAAGTTGTAAACATAAAAAGTGCATATTGCAATGTTGTGAGACACATCCCTCATCCACCCTCATATCCCGCAGCCACCAAACCTCCCCCAGCCACCCACACATACCTCCACGCACTCACACAGAACCAGGCAAACATACATGCCGCCACCCACCCACTGATCCCCCGCCCACACACATTTCCCCACACATACACACATCCTCACACACCAAGAAGAAGAAGAAGAAGAAGAAGAAGAAGAAGAAGAAGAAGAAGAAGAAGAAGAAGAAGAAGAAGAAGAAGAAGAAGGAGGAGGAGGAGGAAGAGAAAGAGGAAGAGGAGGAGAGAGAGAGAGAGAGAGAGAGAGAGAGAGAGAGAGAGAGAGAGAGAGATTGAGGGAAAGGAGGAAGGGGTGGGCAGGTAATTGTGTTGACTTTTGGTTTCCCAGTGGTCAGCTCGCGCGAAGTTGTACAATAAGAATCGGCCAAAATAAGTTCAATGGGATCTTTTCATATTTCAAGATAGCGAAATTAAGGTTAGGGGCTGACTAAACCCAGGAGCTGTATTTAGTCATGTAGCTAAACCATATTTGTATAAAACTAAGTTGCAACTTCTCATTAAAATTGAGTAGTGTTTACATTGAAGTTCTTTGCCTCATTCAAATAAATCTGTTACCGCTGGTAAAGACAGGATCCATGCTGCCATACTTTCACGTGAACTCATCCATGTGGTATTATCAACCAGATCTCCGACATAGACAGTCTGGTTGTTGTCAAACAGCACCCATATTAAACAGATTAATGAAAGCAGGTAATGATCAAATATGAAATATACAATCAAGAATTAACAGCCTTGCATAAGGGACATTTCCAAAAGTTCTCTGTCCCCTCCTTCAGTAGCCAGCGAATAGTTCCCTGGCTGGTGGCTGGTGGCGCTAGTGGCAGCCTGACTGAACGCACGCCGGCCTTGTCCTCTCAACATTAAGGGTCCTCTCTCTCTCTCTCTCTCTCTCTCTCTCTCTCTCTCTCTCTCTCTCTCTCTCTCTCTCTCTCTCTCTCTCTCTCTCTCTCTCTCTCTTAGCTTAACCCATCCCCACCAGCCTCTCTAGATGTGGGTCCTTAATACGTTTGGCTGCACTTCCACCTCGATCCCAGAGAGCCGTCACCACCCGTCTTGTCATGATCTAACTCAGTGGTTCTCAACTGGTGGGGAATTTCCCCCCCCCCCCGGGGGGGGGGGGGGGGGGGGGGAGGTTAGGGTTTCCAGGAGGGAATTAAGATTATTTCATGATCGCGTTAATACAAGAACCAAGAACCGATTACTTGATATTGTTTTTCCCTTCATACTTTACGGTTCTGTAAGTCTCACCTTTCTAAAATTCATTTTATAAAGTAAGTAGACCAACAAATCACGTTTTATGTGGACGTCAAGACTTGTTTTAGTATGTGCTATTAAATTTAGCTTCTATTATTACGTATACTGTGTAGGGCAGGGGGGGGGGGATTCTTAGTTAGGAAATACGAAAAAAGGGGGGATGAGGGTCTGAAAATATGGTGAAGGGGGGCACGGACCAACAAAGGTTGAGAACCACTAATCTAACTGACCGTCCAAAGGAGCGGCAACAGCCAGTCTCCCAGCCTATTCATTTGTTCGGAACCTGTATGCTCTAGGCAGAACATCTGAATTATGCTTTTTATTTTTATTTTCGAGCGATGTAATCCACTCCACGCTGAACATACCAGTGTCCTTTCTTTATTTTTATTTATTTATGTATTTATTTTTTGTTTTTATTTTTGCGTAGCTGCCTTGTTGGCAATACCATGGTCCATTCATTTGCTCATCCTATCTTACCAATTTCATAGACATTTCTAATCATATCTTCAGCCTGTGCCGTCCAAGAACTACCAGTCCTCAACATGTATCTTCTGGTGTCATCAAATGTCTACTACTGATGTTTTCACTGACTGTCTGGCTATAGACACCATGGACCATCGCACATGACCCATGTCTCTAATGTTATTATTATGTGTACTATTTTATTTAATATCCCAATGCATTTATAGCATACAGTAGAGTGGATTTTGTTTCATTGATTATCACAATGGCTGTGCCGGGTCGAGGGTCCAGTACCAGCAGAGAAAGAGTCATCATCATCATGTACCATGGGCGGTCATGTTTTGCCATCTCACTCGATCACCAGAATCGTGGATCAGCTCAGTGTTCTTGTCTCAACCATACAGCGTGGTCAAGCCATTCAGATATGTACTTCTCTGCCCTCCTTTTGTTCTCTTCCCCTCGATCTTGCCAGTTGTCACTAAGTTCTCTAATTTATTTCTTCTCATAATGTGACCACAAAATCTGCGTCTAATTTTTCTAATCAGTCTCATCTCATCTCATCTCATCATGTTCTTCTTGTACCTTGCGGTATCGAGGTGAAGTATAAACATCGTGAGAGTACCCGATTATGGGCTTCATGTATTGATATTCACATGGACTGCTACTCCCTCCGTCCAACGTTTACGTGGTCGGCCTCTTCCTCTGTTTCTCTAATCAGTTTACTATTATAATTTGTTTCTTGTAGAATATGGTCGTTGGTTTGTCTGTATGTCCATGGTATTCTTTGCATTCTCCTCAGAAGCAACATTTCCTCGGCCATCAGATGTTTTCACCTTGACAGCTCATTGTCCAAGCTTCACATCCATACAAAAGTACCGGCTCTATGTAGCACCTCAACACTCTTTTTTCTCGTAGTAATTGACATCTTGTTATTGGTCAGTATGTTTTTCATTTTGCAAAATGCTGCCTTCGCCATAGCGATTCTTGTTCTAATCTCTTCAAGGCATCTACCATCAGATGTTATGACTCTTCCGAGATAATTGTACCGATTCACTTGTTTAAGAATATTCCCATTTACTTGTAAATTACATTGTGGTATTTCCTTCTTCTTAGTGACGACTATAATCTTTCTTCTTACAATTTAATTACCACCCAATTGCATCTACTAACTCTTGCAGATACTGCTAATTGTCTGCAATCAACACTGTATCATTCGTATATCTAATGTTATTGATGTTGTATCCCCCAATAATGATACCTTTCATCTCGTCAACATTTCTGAAAATTCTTTCACTGTACAGGGAAAAATAATCTGGAGACATTACACATCCCTGTCTCACAACTCTCTTAATAGTCTGATAATGGCTTACTTCATTGTCAATCTTTATGGCAGCTTGTAGTTTCCAATATATGTTTTTTTTAATGAGTCTAAGGTCTTTCCCATTAATTTGCAGATCTGCAAGCATCTCCATCGTGTTGACATGTCGTACTTTATCGAAAGCCTTTGTAAGCGAAAGAGTAGCCGGTCTGTAGTTGTAGCTGAATGTCATGGATTGTGTCATACTCTGTCCGTGACAAGTATCAGGTTGTCTTTACAAGCAGGATTAAAAGAAATGGGATCATGATATCCCTTGTCCTCAGACGTGTTGTTTCTTTGCTATTCTTGAAAGGTACCAGGTTTATACACCATGTTCCCTGGTTTACACGACTTCAGAAGGTTTCCATGATGCTAGTAACAACAACACGGCCATTGAATGTCTATGTTTCCTGTCTTGATATTTGTTAGCTTGCGCTGACTCTAGCTGATGTAGTTGATGATGTCATTACACTCGGGACGTCGTTGGAAGTTTTTTATTTTTATTTTTCAGAAACACACACTAACATTAATTCATTAGTAACAAGAAAAGGGGATAGTCTGATGGAAGACCCAAATTTCACACCAATCGATCACATGAACAGACTATACAGCTGGTAATAAACATACTGGAGGCCAGAGCTGAAGGCGGAAAAGAAAAACGTCGGCAGTGATAAACGACGGGAAATAACATCAAGACCTGGGCGAACAGCAGTATATCCGGCCGGCCACTAGCGCAATAGACACGCCGCGTGGCAGAAGCCTTGCAACCTACCATACCTTGTGCAGATGGCAGATTACTGAGTGATTCGTGCATTTATTGGTGCAGTAAATCGGGGCGGGGGGAGGGGGGAAGGAAATAGTTGAAGAAAGAGCACACGAAAGGTAGCACACATATTATGGTAAGTATTTCTGTCTCCATAATCATAAAGGAATTTGAGTGAAATCTTCGTTCATGCCAAATATCTATACACTTCACTTACCACTTCAGGATATTCAAGTCCAACGGATTCTTAAGTCCAAATGATATTTCAGTGCCAACCCATAATGTGTAACATTTCAGACATTATGCCAACCCGCTTGTGTAATATTTATCACATTATATCAACAATGATATATGAGACTATGCTTTGCCACATTTTAATACCCAGACAAGACTGTTTATCTGTTGTTCTCTCTACCCATGTTTCTAGCTACACACATTCTAACACAAGACTGTTTATCTGTTGTTCTCTCTACCCATGTTTCTAGCTACACATAAGTAGTATGTCAGGTCCTAACTACTTAGCATTTTAGGACTTTAGTCCTTCGTAAATCGTTCTTTACGAGGTTATCCGGCCATCTTGTTTCGTCACAAAACCGGCCCGCAATTGACTCAGATATTTTGAACATGGCGGGTGTTTTTCTTGGTTATGGGTGACTACTTCCGGTTGTCGTGATGACTACTTCTGGTTCCTAGGCACACGGGCGGGCGGTGGCGGGGCACACGGGCGGGCGGCGGCGGGGCGGCGGACAACGAGACAAGCCCCGGTCATGTGGAATACTTATATAAGTAGACCAAATAGTCACCGGGTTCGAGTCCCAGTGTGTGTGTGTGTGATCGAACTCCAATCATATCGACCCTTCGATGAAAAAGACCGAAGTCAATATGACAGAGAATGATTTAGTCCATCTCTCGAGTTACCCCGAGTAGGTCAAGTAATGACCGTCTTAATAAACTTTTGCACGGCTAGGTATGCTAATTCGACAGAAGTCCCGACCCCATGTAAAACGATTAAACGCATGGTGAAAATCTGCTTTAGGAATATTCTAACCACCCAATCAATTTTATTAAAAATTAAACCCAAAACTTAATTTAACCCTCTAAATTCTTGTATGTATATTGGCTCATATTAATTTCAATATAAAAATCTAATCCCCGTTTAAAATAAGCCATAAGTTCCCGAGATATACATTAAATTATGTAATATTATTAAACAAATAACGTCCCCTTTTACAAACATAAACAGAATTAACCAAGGGAGATTAATCGTGGTCCCTTGGCTCAAACCAGAATTGTTCCCCTTGAATGCCTGGTTACCTGCGCGACCAGGTAAAGATGACGCTTCACCGAACACACCCCATCGAGAAAAAACACAATGACTACCCAGCGACGGCCGTACGAGATTAATCGATACCACTGAAGCGGGCTGACAACAGAGCTGGCCAGCTCGAGTTGATCTTACCTGAGATAAACACATCCATTGAGGCGTTCTGGGTGACCGCTAACATAATTAACACAGTGACACAGCCCAGGCTGTGAAGGGAGTTTTTGGGTAGGAAAAAATAGCGAGCTGTAGGCAAATATGGAGTGGTCCTGCATACAAGAATTCAACCCAAATATGTTTTTCTATTTTGCTGTAAATCTCTCTCTCTCTCTCTCTCTTCTCTCTCTCTCTCTCTCTCTCTCTCTCTCTCTCTCTCTCTCTCTCTCTCTCTCTCTCTCTCTCTCTCTCTCTCTCTTCTCTAATTCTCTCTGTCTCACTCCCTCTTTTCCTCCAACTCTCTATCTCGCCTCTCTCTCTCATGAAATAATACTGAATACGTGTGTGCGTGAGTGGGTGTTCTGTCGAGTATGTGTGCGTGCGCGCGCGCGTGTGTGCTATCAATTACAGGACATCACAGTCAACCTCAACATTCTTTGGAGTTTCGTGTGTGCTGGGCACGTTTGCAATTGTCATTATATACGAACGACAGTCAAGGCGTGTGCGCTACCGCGCGTGTGATAAACGCTGTAATTCCCTTAAAGATCTCCCTTTTAATTTTAAATTATTTTAACCAAACTTTTTTACCCAAATTTTATGAAATTTGTAAAAAAACCCATTTTTAAATAAGGGGGTTAAAAAAACCAAAAATGCAATTTTCAAAAAAAGGTGAATTTACCATACTTTTCTAAAGGCATAACAAAAATAAGGGGGGAAAAAAAGTCCCTCCTAAACCAGATGGTTCTTTTTTTCTGGCCCTGGCCAGTTAATGCCTTTTTACCAAACCACCAGCGGGACCCATGTTTTAAGCCGAAAACCCAGAAACGATCCAAAAAAAGGGGAAAGCCCTGGGCAGCTATGGTCTACAGAACAACCAAAAAACCTTGGCCCTAACTACACATTACACCCCAGCTTATTTAATTTTTGGTGGACCCCAAACGGCGGGGTTTTTTTTTTTGCCCCAAATCCAAAATTTACAAAAAGTTTCTTGCTTTTACTCTCCCCCTCTCTTTCCAATTCTTTTTTTTAAAAAATCATTCTTTCCTCCTTCTTTATTTTTTTCCAACTAATTTCTTCATAAAAACGGGGTCCTTGGCAAAGGGGTGTTCTTTTTCGATTATGTGGGCCCTGGGCGGTTTGGAAACCTTTTACGCTCATTCCCCTAAAGGGGGGGGGGAAAACGGGAAAAAGGGGCACTCCCCATTTCATTTCACAACAGCTTCCCCCACCCTGGATACTGGTTGTGGTGCCCCCCGGGTTTTAATGAGAAAATCAGTTTTTAGAATCCGATGTAAATTTTGAGAAGTTAAAATTATCCTTATGAAAAGAGGGGGGGTGTGGGGGAACCGCGGGGTTTTTTTAATTTTCCCCCCACCCCCCTTGGTTTCTAACAAATAGGGAAATTTCAGAAAAATAAAATTTTGAGTTTTGTGTTTTTCGGAAATTGTGTTTAAATGAACAAAAAAAAGGTTCCCCCACGCGGGTGGATGACAGCGTGGTTTTGTGTATTGGTGGGTTGTGTATAAAAATAAAGGGGCGGGAACAATTCTGAATTGTGATCCGGGAATGCGGCTGGTAGGGAGCGTTCATGCTGGGTAGGGGGGTGGATGTAAATTTTTGGGCATTTTCGGGGGGGTTCTGCAATTAATTTTTGTAAAAGTTGCCACATGCTTCGGCCACCCCCGGCAAGTTAAGGGAGGCATATTTGTTACTTCAGCCCTTTTAAGTGTAGGAGGCTTTACGACTAAAGGGGGCTGGGGGGGTTTTGGAAAATGTGTTGGATCCGTGTCCTCAAAACTTTTCTCCCCCAAAGGCCAAAAAACAACTGGGCAATTTTTGTAAGAAGGGGTTTTTAAAGGGGTCCCAAGGAGCGCATCTGCCGGAAACTTCAAATTCTGATTCGGTTTAAAAGACATTGGGGGGTGCACCATTACAACCCCCCGGAAATAAAGTACAAACAAAACTATCATATTTACCAGACCCCTCGACCCAAGGGAAAAAGGGTTGTCCAGGAAGTGGTGAGGTTTAAACCCAGCCTGGACGGATTTTCACCTCACCCCAATTTTTGGGACAAATGGTCCCTGGACTTATTTTAAATAAACCAAAACGGGACCCAAGAATGGTTTGGGGGCACTTTATTTTGCGTAGGCCACCCGGGTATAAACGAAAAAGATGCCCCCTTAGGGTAATAAAAAAAAAGGGAAAACCCTTTTTCCAAAATTTGGCAATTGTCAAAAAAATCCCATGGAAAGGGGGCAAAAATCAAGACATTGGTGGAAACTGTAAAGGCTGGGGCACCCAAGTCGGGAGGACCAACATAAAAAAGGTTAAATATCCTTTAGGATACCCCAGAAATGGGCTTCGAAGGACAAAAAAGGGCTGGGCAGGGGGGCTCCCCAAACGGTGACCTTGGTTTCCCAAATTTCCCAAAAACCAAAGGTGGGTTTAGTGGGGCCTTAACGGGGGCAAATCACTTAAAAAAGGGGGTGATGAACTTCACGTTGGGTAAAATTTTATTAAAGGTTGACGGGTTTTTTTAATGTGTTGAATTGTCTCTGGGTTTTTAAAAAAAATTTCCCCTAAGGGGGGATTGTTTAAGTTTTTGGGGGTCTGGTTGTGTACCATTTTTTTTTACATAATAGGCAAGGGATTTGGTTGTAATTTTTCATTTTTGAGTTTTTGAACCCTTGTTAAATTTTTTTTCTAAATCCCCTCTGGGGTTTGGGTTTTTTTATTGAAATTTTTGTTTTTTTTTAGGGGGGGAAAAAAACAAAAGTTTAATCCTTTACTAAGCGGGGACAAAATTTTTTTTAATTTTTTTATTTGGGGGGGAATTTCCCAAAAAATTTTCCCCTTGGTAATTTTTTTTTTAAAAATTCAATGGGACCGGGGCTTTTAAGGGAGGAATCGCTATTTAGGGGGGGAACAATTTTTATTTAAAACATATTTTCTTGTTCGGGGCCCTATTTCTAAAATTAAGGGGATATTTTTTTGAAAAGATTCCCGGAAGTTAAAATTTATTGGGGGAAGATTTCGGGTGCCGACAGTTTCTCTTGTTAGGTTTAGGAAAATAAGGAATTGTAACCAAATGAAAAAATACAAGGTTTACTAATATATAAGGGAACCCCAAAACCAAACCAGGCGAAAAAAAGGTAATTTCGATCAAGCTTCCCAGTTTCGGGGATTTAAAGGGTTTAAAAATTTTTATGTTACACAAAAAATCTTTTGGGTATTGCGGGGAATATTATATAGAAAAAAAAATTAATATATATATAAAAAAATTTGAGGAGAAAGCGAGAGAAGGAGGAGAAGAAAGGGGAGAAAAAGAGGGAATTTCCAAAAAACCCAGGCCCAAAGAAACACATTAAAGTGTTGGAAAAAACCCCCCCCTGAAATAGATTGTTTTCTTGAACTTAAAGGAAAGTCCCCAAAGATGATCTAAAAAACCCTTTGTGGGTATCCGGGGCTGGTGAACGGGAAGGGCCTATTTTTTAAAAGTGGGAAATCATTCTGGAGGGCGGGTCCAAGCCCCCGAAACCAAAATTATCCAGGGGACTCTTCTTTGGGATGACCCGGGGAAAAAAGTCGGTTTTTTGAGGGGGTTGGGTTCATTTTAGAGATTTATAAAATTTCGTAGTTTTGCGTATTTAAAATTTTTCCCCTGGAATTGATGTTTTTGGTTAATTGGGCTTTCCTTATTTTGTGGAATCTTTCAGTCCTGCGCATTTTCCATAATTTTTTGAATTTTCAAATTTTTTTTTTTTTTTTTAGAACAAAAAAACTTAAATTTTTTATTTTTGTGGTCGTTTTCGGTTGGATTTTGATTGTGATGGATGAACGAAGGTTGGGTAAAAAAAAACCGGGAACCCAAAATAGGGTTATCCTACAACCGGGGGAAACTTTACCAATTTTTTACCCCCCCTTTCTTTCATTTTCCATTTTGTGATACTTAGCCATACTTCATTCTCTAGCCCTTGGAAGTAGTTAGGGAATTAAATTTTCGGCCAAACCCACTTCAAATATTGACTCACCTCTATAGTCTGGGGAAATTGACAAAAAGGGCCTGTAAGTTTTTGGGGAAAATGTTCGGCGAAGATTACTGGGGGAAAAGGTAAAGTATATTTTGGGTTTGGTACAGAACCAGAAGCGTTAAAACTCCCCAACCCCCTGCCCGTTTGATTTTTCTCGAACAAAAAAATGTGATAAAGACGGTTTGCCCGGGAAAAGAAAATTTTCCCCGGCACCCCCGACCAAATAAAATTTTTTTTTTGGGGGTATTTTTTTGGGGTTTTCCACTTGGTTTTTTTCCATTCCCACTGTTTTTGACCATGGGCAAAAACCCCTTTCATTTGTTCAAGGCTTTGGGAAACAAAAATCGTCTAGGCCTCTTTGGGGGAATTTAGGTTGGGAAACCACTTTTGAATGGGGTTGTGGTCAGCCCGGGATTGTTTTTGGGTGTTGCACCAAACCTAATTATGTTTTTAAACCCCTTTTCTTTTTAAACTGATTTTTAGGTTTTTGTTTAAACCCCCCCAAATTGAAATTTTTTTTTTTTTCCCCTTTTCATTGAGATTGGACATTTAAAACGGGATGGTGGGTTAACCAAATTTGGGGGGTTTTTTTAAACCTACTGGGTGAAATGCTGGGGAATTTGCTAAAATGTTCCCTTGTTAACCGGTAACGTGGTTATCCCCAACAAGTGTTACCTTCTTAAAACTTTCGTGTAACTTCATAACCGGTTTGCTTTTTTTTCCGGTTTTGCTAGTTATCATTTTTGGGGATTCCTAGAAAAGAAACAACCTTCAAAAGAAAGTTCCCCCAAAAAGCTAAAGGGGGGTTTTACTTGATGTCCTGTAAAGGAAAAATTAAACTTGATTGTTTGTAAAAAAAGGGGAAAACATTGGATGGTTGGTTTATACCCGGTATTCTTTCGAGAATGACTCATCATATTGTTTACTGTGCCCATCAGAAATTTTGCCCCTGTCCCGGTCGGATTTTCCTTTAGCAGGCGGTTACCCATCTGGACGGTAAGCCCCTTTTGACTTTTAGTCCCCGGGGAGACTTAACGTTAAGTCACGTTTTCGGTTTTATACCATTTTTAATTTAAACATATGTCGGGACCCCAATTTTATGGGTTGTACTTATTTTCAACTTCTGAAAACCTCCAGTTTTCCCCGACTTTTAACCGTTAGTACTTCCCCCCCCCGGACATCCCTGGGGTGAGTATTAGTTTGAGAGCGGGTTTTGATGTGATGTGTATTGTGAGAAGATGATATGTAGGATTTTTTTTAGGAGGGGGACATCGGAACCGGGTCAAAAACAGATGTTGGACCGATTGGTAAAAAAACATGGGAACTTGCCAAGAAGCAGAACTTTGTCCCGGCTGTTTTCTGCGTACACGATCAGTAGAAGTCAACCAACATGTAAAGGCTATTTTGGCGTCGTAAGGCTTCTTAAAACCTAACCCTCAATTTTAGGGTGACAAGTTGTAAATTTTCCTTGTTTCTTGCAGAAAAGATGCACACAAATCAATTAGTTTGGCCATGGAGCCGGAAAAGGGGGGCACACGAAACCCAACAAGTTGGGGTTGCATGCGCGCCCTTTTTGAAAGCGCAAAACCAGCAGAAAACACCACCCTAGATGTGTGATGCCGCTGTTTATAAACAGCCGCAACAACCGAAAGACACCACCCAAGGTTGGGGACCGCCGTCGTGAAATTTATGAAAAGCACCCCCCCACACACGAACTCCAAGGGTAGGGCCCTATGTCTTGTAATAATGAAAACAAACGCCCAGCACACACAAAAATAAAAAGGTTTGGGTTTGAAACCCGGGGTTTTAATGATAGCAACCGCGCGCACGCACGAATACACACACGCACGCGCTTAGCGCACATGACCTGACTGTCGTTCGTATATAATGACAATTGCAAACTTGCCCAGCACACACGAAACTCCAAAGAATATTGAGGTTGACTGTGATGTCCTGTAATTGATAGCACACACGCGCGTGCGCACGCACACATATTCGACAGTACACCCACGCACGCACACACGTATTCAGTATTATTTCATGAGAGAGAGAGGCGAGATAGAGAGTTGGAGGGAAAGAGGGAGCGAGACAGAGAGAATGAGAGAAGAGAGAGAGAGAGAGAGAGAGAGAGAGAGAGAGAGAGAGAGAGAGAGAGAGAGAGAGAGATTTACAGCAAAATAGAAAAACATATTTGGGTTGAATTCTTGTATGCAGGACCACTCCATATTTGCCTACAGCTCGCTATTGTTTTTCCTACCCAAAAACTCCCTTCACAGCCTGGGCTGTGTCACTGTGTTAATTATGTTAGCGGTCACCCAGAACGCCTCAATGGATGTGTTTATCTCAGGTAAGATCAACTCGAGCTGGCCAGCTCTGTTGTCAGCCCGCTTCAGTGGTATCGGTTAATCTCGTATGGCCGTCGCTGGGTAGTCATTGTGTTTTTTCTCACTGGGGTGTGTTCGGTGAAGCGTGATCTTTACCTGGTCGCGCAGGTAACCGGGCATTCAAGGGGAACAATTCTGGTTTGAGCCAAGGGACCACGATTAATCTCCCTGGGTTAATTCTATTTATGTTTGTAAAAGGGGACGTTATTTGTTTAATAATATTACATAATTTAATGTATATCTCGGGAACTTATGGCTTATTTTAAACGGGGATTAGATGTTTATATTGAAATTAATATGAGCCAATATACATACAAGAATTTAGAGGGTTTAATTAAGTTTTGGGTTTAATTTTTAATAAAATTGATTGGGTGGTTAGAATATTCCTAAAGCAGATTTTCACCATGCGTTTAATCGTTTTACATGGGGTCGGGACTTCTGTCGAATTAGCATACTGAGCCGTACAAAAGTTTATTAAGACGGTCAATACTTGACCTACTCGGGGTAACTCGAGAGATGGACTAAATCATTCTCTGTCATATTGACTTCGGTCTTCTTCATCGAAGGGTCGATATGATTGGAGTTCGATCACACACACACTGGGACTCGAACCCGGTGACTATTTGGTCTACTTATATAAGTATTCCACATGACCGGGGCTTGTCTCGTTGTCCGCCCGCCCGCCGCCCCGCCGCCGCCCGCCCGTGTGCCCCTCGCCGCCCGCCCGTGTGCTCAGGAATCGGAAGTAGTCATCACGACAACCGGAAGTAGTCACCCAGAACCAAGAAAAACACCCGCCAAGTTCAAAATATCTGGGTCAATTGCGGGCCGGTTTTGTGACGAAACAAGATGGCCGGATAACACCGTAAAGAACGATTTACGAAGGACTAAAGTCCTAAAATGCTAAGTAGTTAGGACCTGACATACTACTCACATATTCTAACACAAGACTGTTTATCTGTTGTTCTCTCTACCCATTTTTCTAGCTACACATATTCTAACACAAGACTGTTTATCTGTTGTTCTCTCTACCCATGTTTCTAGCTACACATATCTAACACAAGACTGTTTATCTGTTGTTCTCTCTGCCCATGTTTCGTGTTAAACACATTCTAACACAAGACTGTTTATCTGTTGTTCTCTCTACCCATGTTTCGTGTTACACACATTCTAACACACGACTGTTTATCTGTTGTTCTCTCTACCCATGTTTCTATCTACACATATTCTAACACAAGAATGCTTTATGTTATTCTCTCTAGCAATGTTTCGTGTTACACACATTCTAACACAAGACTGTTTACTCTCTGCAAGTATTTGTTGTTCTCTCTGAAGAAGCTTGTGTTTGTGTTAATCAGAAACGCATACGATATAAATTTATAGAAAACATATTTATTTATGTAGTATTTCGCAAAACCATATATTCGTCTTATACACACAATTTTGATGTCACATACTTTGTCAACAATCCCCCTGCCCGTAACCTTAATACACAGTTATCAAATAATCAGTGTACACACTTGTCACATTATGAATATCTTCACGTTGAACATTATTTATTTAACACATAAGGCTAGTCATCAATTACAATATAGACATATATGAGTAAATAGGTGAATGCGAGCTGTACAACCGTGGTTAGAGAAAACACTCGTGTTTGCTGCATGTTTGAATTAACAGGAGAGACATTGGAAAACATCCTAACGATTGGAAAAATGCAGCCAGAAATAATACGTTAGAAAAATGTGTTAGGAAAATGCAGGGAAAGATGCATAGAAATGAAGCTTCATGAACTAAGGCGGTGGCAAGGAATAATATCAACAGAACTGATACAGAACAACAGGAACCAAGATCTGTGGATATGCATGATCCCCTTCACCAGTTGAAAGGGCACATGATGATGATGGTGGTGAAGATGTGTGAAACTTGTGATATCACGCCTGCCCGTTTATATGAAACACTTACGAATGCATGCGCATTGAGTTGTGTTATAATCTCAGCTGTCTATGAACAACTTGAGGCTAGTTTTCAGTGCCACATCATTCCGTTTAGCTGTCTATGTTTAAGATTTAAGACCTCTAGACATACATAGTCGTCTTGACATGATACATTATGTATGAAAACAAACTACAACTTGAGCACAAAGAATGGTGATGGCGGCACATCGAGCAGCAACTACAAGATAGTCTTATGTCGACCCTGAAGAAGCAACAAAATATTCGAAATAAAGAAGTTG
This sequence comes from Cepaea nemoralis, assembly GCA_014155875.1. Classification (NCBI taxonomy): domain Eukaryota; kingdom Metazoa; phylum Mollusca; class Gastropoda; order Stylommatophora; family Helicidae; genus Cepaea; species Cepaea nemoralis. The sequence continues at coordinate 90,234 of JACEFZ010027996.1, read as the reverse complement.
ACAACTACAACCAAGCCGAGGTTTCAGGACAGTTGTTGAACTGCTGCAGAGGTGAAACTACCATAACAAGCGCCTTGTCAATAAGAAAAACAAACAATTTCATTATATGAACCACTATATTAAATGTGTCCATGAATCAAACAAATACATAAGACTCGTACATAGAATCTATACATTATCACATGTACAATGACAGTTAATTGTGGGTATATACTACCCAAACCACATTATACCCGGACTATACTCCCAAGAACATGTCAGTTATTTCATTCAATTCTACTGGTAATGAATACTTTCACCTTCCCCCAATGTGCTCAAGGCACAAAGTTTAACATTGCGACACAATGATGCACTCAAGGCACAGTGTTTAACATTGTAACACAATGTTGTACTCAAGGTACAACGTTTAACATTGTGACACAATGATGTACTCAAGGCACAGTGTTTACCATTGTAACACAATGTTGTATTCAAGATACAACGTTTAACATTGTAACACAATGTTGTACTCAAGGTACAACGTTTAACATTGCGACACAATGTTCGGTACAGCAATGGTACACCCATTATGATCATTCCTGACATTAATGAAGTCGTTAATGCTGCCACTACCAATGACGTTGCTGCTGGAACCACTGCCGGCGTTGCTGCTGCTACTGGAGGGGATGTTATTAGTGTTGGGCCTGGTGGTGGCAGTCTGTTGGCTGTTGTTGTTGTTCCTGTTGCTGTTGCTACTGCCAAAACCTGCGAACGCGGCATCGCTGGGTACAAAGTTTTGTAGGAAGGTCGGCACAAACTTATCCAACAGTTTTCCAATGGCGTCACATTCTGATGGTAGCAAGCGTCCCCCACGCGGACTTATCCGAAAAGGCACAGTTTCTCCACTTCTCACAACATTGCAAGCTAGAGGAGAAAATAATACAAAAACATATCCACGAATTAACTTCATTGGTGGGTATACATATATTTGATGAAAACAACAACGTACAATGTTTAGAATGGTGTGTGGAAAAATATTTAGTGTTGTTAACTAATATTAAGAGCAAATCTTATTAATTCTACAAAATATGCACCAATGACAGAAAATATAAAAGAAAGCAAGGACAGATAATACAAAGACATGGAGGACAGGCAAACATAGGCAAGTAACACTTAAATTATAGTTATTGTTGACGTGATAGCAAAAACTGAGAAACTTGCAAGCATAAATATTGTTGGCAAATTTGATAAAAATACGTAGAAAGAAATGGAAATTTGCGATGAGAATCAATTGACTATATGTTAGATTTGTGTTTAGAAGACAAATGTTGAAACGTTAACTTATGGAAAAGCTCTTCTGGTGCAAGAATAAGTAAGACGAGCTCATCATGATAAAAGACAGACTTAACCACGGCGATTACCCTGATTACCAAACCATACCCAGGTGCTAGCATCGTTTCCAGCGGCAACATCTTTCAGTATTAGGTTCATACCACCTGGCCTAAAGACATTAACTATCACGCAACTTCAAACATCGCAAGATACCTCAGATTCCCAAATTAAGGCAGAATTCGCTTGATGAATTATACTTTAATTTACTGTACCGACTTGAACAACAATGGCAATAAGCAAACAGGACGTACATGTACAAGAAAATAAAATATCTGCTGGAGTTTTGAAAGGAGAAGTGCGATGGGACGTATATAACCGAGAAACCTAAGGGGAGGCAAAGAACACTAACTCTTTAACCCACCATGCAAGTCGTAAGAGACGACCAAGGAGGCTCGGCCAGTGTGTTAACAGCACCAAAACAGGGAAAAACAGGGCATACGGAATAGCGGGAGGCCTAAACACACTTGGAGAAGAGAATTACAGACAGAGATAAATAATAATAGGATGACATAGGAGGAGCTGCAGGAGATACAGACCAAACATATGTCGACTGGGCGTGGTTGGGATGAGGGTCACTGCCCTTGTGGGGGATACAGGGATGAAGAAGAAAAATAATGGGGCAATGATGTAGTACGGATATACAATTAACAATGCGCAAACATCACACATGACACAAGAAGAAGAATGGGAGAATGATGTGGTACGATTACACAATTAACAATACGCAAACATCAGATATGACACAAGAAGAAGAATGGGAGAATGCTGTAGTACGACTGAACAATTAACATTACGCAAACATCAGACATGACACAAGAAGAAGAATGGGAGAATGCTGTAGTACGATTACACAATGAAAATACGCAAAGCTCAGACATGACACAAGAAGAAGAATGTGAGAATTGCTGTAGTACGATTACACAATTACCAATACGCAAACACCAGACATGACACAAGAAGAAGAATGGCAGAAGCTGTAGTACGATTACACAATTAATAATAGGCAAACATCAGACATGACGAAGAATGGGAGAATGCTGTAGTACGATTACACAAGTAATATTACGCAAACATCAGACATGACACAAGAAGAAAAATGGGAGAATGCTGTAGTACGATTACACAATTAACAATACGCAAAGCTCAGACATGACACAAACCGCAATGTTTTCTCCTCTTACTGCTCCACTTTCTTCTTCTCCTCCTCCTCCAGCTGCTGTTGCTGCTGCTACTGCTGCTGCAGCCCCTTCCTCTTCTTCTTCTTCTTCTTCTTCTTCTTCTTCTTCTTCTTCTTCTTCTTCCTCCTCCTCCTCTTCCTCTTCTTCTTCCTCTTTCTCTTCCTCCTCTTCCTCCTCTTCTTCTTCGTCTTCTTCTTCTTCTTCTTCTTCTTCTTCTTCTTCTTCTTCTTCTTCTTCTTCTTCTTCTTCTTCTTCTTCTTCTTCTTCTATTTCGTCTCCGTCTTGCCATCCTCTTTCTGCTCTTCGTGATATTTGGCCTCAATCTTCAACATCCTTGTCTATACAATATCTGCTGTCCCGTGCAGATCCTGCTTGCAGCCACAGAGTTTACTTTCCAGGGATGCTAGAAATAGTGTCGCGTCTTCTAGTTGATGTGGGACGTCTGTAGGATGTCGTGTTGACAGTAAGGGGCATGTCTCGCAAGTTAACTCCGTAGTATGTCAGGCTGAGGCGACGCTGACGTCCTCTCAGGAATGGCTGAGAATGAGGTGAGTTCACCAAATATTTTGATCTTACTAAGCCCCAACAAATAAGTACCATCAACAATGAACAGTGTCAGCAGCTGTACTACCCGATGTTTCCTGTACGGAAGATTCATCACCAGTGTATTAGTTACCCATTATAGGCTTAAAAAAACACTAGTTAGCAACATGTCCTTTACAGAACGTTGCAATCATGTATCGGCTCTTTGTGATTTACAACGCATTTTTTTCCGTAGTTTGCCATTGCTTTCTTTATCGCTGCCATCTCATACTTTCGAAATCAACTCACTGCGGTCTGTTTTCAAATACCCAGAGGCTGGGTTCGATTCCTCGACTGGTATAACTGGGCATTGTGAAGCGCAGTTTCACTAACCCCTAAGTCACAGCTTTACTATTTCAGTACTTCTACCCTGTCAAATGCCATGTCGCTGTGTTTAGTTCCATCGATTATGTAACGGCTCTTGTCACACTCTGTGATTCTGTTGACAGCTAAACAAGCACATATATATTACTGGACAGTACCAACACCTTGGCATAGAACGAGTTCAAGTAACAGATGCACGGGACAGTATGAGTTAGTGCACGCACACTGGTATCGCACTCCTGACATTCTCCAACCTACATTGTTTACTGCCCGCCGCAGAGTTCGGGGGCCCTTGGCCTGGCACCAGGGGCACATTGCTGATGAAGTTGGCCAAGTTTGGTCCCAGAATATCGCGAAGGGATCCACGAATCAGTGTGGCGCTTCCGTCATTGTTGATTGGTGGAGGCAAGGACGACGGCGTCAATGGCGACAAGAAGATGAGGTTCACGGCGTCACGGCCAGACGTACTTGCAGCTGCGGAAACATTGACCAGAATTGTATGGAGAACTGTCAAATAAGTGGGCAGTTAGTCTGGTGAACTGTCATGCAAGTGGGCAGTTAGCCTGGTGAACTGTCATGCAAGTGGGCAGTTAGTCTGGTGAACTGTCAAATAAGTGGACAGTTAGTCTGGTGAACTGTCAAATAAGTGGACAGTTAGTCTGGTGAACTGTCAAATAAGTGGGCAGTTAGTCTGATGAACTGTCAAATAAGTGGTCAGTTAGTCTGATGAACTGTCAAATAAGTGGGCAGTTAGTCTGATGAACTGTCAAATAAGTGGACAGTTAGTCTGCTGAACTGTCAAATAAGTGGTCAGTTAGTCTGATGAACTGTCAAATAAGTGGGCAGTTAGTCTGCTGAACTGTCAAATAAGTGGTCAGTTAGTCTGCTGAACTGTCAAATAAGTGGACAGTTAGTCTGGTGAACTGTCAAACAAATGGGCAGTTAGTCTGCTGAACTGTCAAATAAGTGGGCAGTTAGTCTGGTGAACTGTCAAATAAGTGGGCAGTTAGTCTGATGAACTGTCAAATAAGTGGGCAGTTAGTCTGGTGAACTGTCAAATAAGTGGGCAGTTAGTCTGCTGAACTGTCAAATAAGTGGGCAGTTAGTCTGATGAACTGTCAAATAAGTGGGCAGTTAGTCTGCTGAACTGTCAAATAAGTGGGCAGTTAGTCTGATGAACTGTCAAATAAGTGGGCAGTTAGTCTGATGAACTGTCAAATAAGTGGGCAGTTAGTCTGGTGAACTGTCAAATAAGTGGGCAGTTAGTCTGCTGAACTGTCAAATAAGTGGGCAGTTAGTCTGGTGAACTGTCAAATAAGTGGTCAGTTAGTCTGCTGAACTGTCAAATAAGTGGGCAGTTAGTCTGATGAACTGTCAAATAAGTGGTCAGTTAGTCTGATGAACTGTCAAATAAGTGGGCAGTTAGTCTGATGAACTGTCAAATAAGTGGGCAGTTAGTCTGCTGAACTGTCAAATAAGTGGGCAGTTAGTCTGCTGAACTGTCAAATAAGTGGTCAGTTAGTCTGCTGAACTGTCAAATAAGTGGGCAGTTAGTCTGATGAACTGTCAAATAAGTGGGCAGTTAGTCTGCTGAACTGTCAAATAAGTGGGCAGTTAGTCTGATGAACTGTCAAATAAGTGGGCAGTTAGTCTGATGAACTGTCAAATAAGTGGGCAGTTAGTCTGATGAACTGTCAAATAAGTGGGCAGTTAGTCTGATGAACTGTCAAATAAGTGGGCAGTTAGTCTGCTGAACTGTCAAATAAGTGGTCAGTTAGTCTGATGAACTGTCAAATAAGTGGGCAGTTAGTCTGCTGAACTGTCAAATAAGTGGTCAGTTAGTCTGCTGAACTGTCAAATAAGTGGACAGTTAGTCTGGTGAACTGTCAAATAAGTGGGCAGTTAGTCTGCTGAACTGTCAAATAAGTGGGCAGTTAGTCTGGTGAACTGTCAAATAAGTGGCAGTTAGTCTGCTGAACTGTCAAATAAGTGGTCAGTTAGTCTGCTGAACTGTCAAATAAGTGGGCAGTTAGTCTGCTGAACTGTCAAATAAGTGGGCAGTTAGTCTGGTGAACTGTCAAATAAGTGGGCAGTTAGTCTGGTGAACTGTCAAATAAGTGGGCAGTTAGTCTGGTGAACTGTCAAATAAGTGGGCAGTTAGTCTGCTGAACTGTCAAATAAGTGGGCAGTTAGTCTGGTGAACTGTCAAATAAGTGGGCAGTTAGTCTGGTGAACTGTCAAATAAGTGGGCAGTTAGTCTGGTGAACTGTCAAATAAGTGGGCAGTTAGTCTGGCTGAACTGTCAAATAAGTGGGCAGTTAGTCTGGTGAACTGTCAAATAAGTGGGCAGTTAGTCTGGTGAACTGTCAAATAAGTGGGCAGTTAGTCTGGTGAACTGTCAAATAAGTGGGCAGTTAGTCTGCTGAACTGTCAAATAAGTGGGCAGTTAGTCTGGTGAACTGTCAAATAAGTGGGCAGTTAGTCTGGTGAACTGTCAAATAAGTGGGCAGTTAGTCTGGTGAACTGTCAAATAAGTGGGCAGTTAGTCTGCTGAACTGTCAAATAAGTGGGCAGTTAGTCTGGTGAACTGTCAAATAAGTGGGCAGTTAGTCTGGTGAACTGTCAAATAAGTGGGCAGTTAGTCTGCTGAACTGTCAAATAAGTGGGCAGTTAGTCTGCTGAACTGTCAAATAAGTGGGCAGTTAGTCTGGTGAACTGTCAAATAAGTGGGCAGTTAGTCTGGTGAACTGTCAAATAAGTGGGCAGTTAGTCTGGTGAACTGTCAAATAAGTGGGCAGTTAGTCTGCTGAACTGTCAAATAAGTGGGCAGTTAGTCTGCTGAACTGTCAAATAAGTGGGCAGTTAGTCTGGTGAACTGTCAAATAAGTGGGCAGTTAGTCTGGTGAACTGTCAAATAAGTGGTCAGTTAGTCTGGTGAACTGTCAAATAAATGGGCAGTTAGTCTGCTGAACTGTCAAATAAGTGGGCAGTTAGTCTGGTGAACTGTCAAATAAGTGGGCAGTTAGTCTGGTGAACTGTCATATAAGTGGGCAGTTAGTCTGATGAACTGTCAAATAAGTGGGCAGTTAGTCTGTGAACTGTCATATAAGTGGGCAGTTAGTCTGATGAGCTGTCAAATAAGTGGGCAGTTAGTCTGGTGAACTGTCAAATAAGTAGGCAGTTAGTCTGGTGAACTGTCAAATAAGTGGGCAGTTAGTCTGGTGAACTGTCAAATAAGTGGGCAGTTAGTCTGGTGAACTGTCAAATAAGTGGGCAGTTAGTCTGGTGAACTGTCAAATAAGTGGGCAGTTAGTCTGGTGAACTGTCAAATAAGTGGGCAGTTAGTCTGCTGAACTGTCAAATAAGTGGGCAGTTAGTCTGGTGAACTGTCAAATAAATGGGCAGTTAGTCTGCTGAACTGTCAAATAAGTGGGCAGTTAGTCTGGTGAACTGTCAAATAAGTGGGCAGTTAGTCTGCTGAACTGTCAAATAAGTGGACAGTTAGTCTGCTGAACTGTCAAATAAGTGGTCAGTTAGTCTGATGAACTGTCAAATAAGTGGGCAGTTAGTCTGATGAACTGTCAAATAAGTGGGCAGTTAGTCTGCTGAACTGTCAAATAAGTGGTCAGTTAGTCTGATGAACTGTCAAATAAGTGGGCAGTTAGTCTGGTGAACTGTCATATAAGTGGGCAGTTAGTCTGATGAACTGTCATATAAGTGGGCAGTTAGTCTGGTGAACTGTCATATAAGTGGGCAGTTAGTCTGGTGAACTGTCACATAAGTGGGCAGTCAGTCTGGTGAACTGTCATATAAGTGGGCAGTTAGTATGGTGAACTGTCAAATAAGTGGGCAGTTATTCTGGTGACTGTTAAATAAGTGGGTAGTTAGTCTGGTGAACTGTCATATAAGTGGGCAGTTAGTCTGATGAACTGTCAAATAAGTGGGCAGTTATTCTGGTGAACTGTCAAATAAGTGGGCAGTTATTCTGGTGGACTGTTAAATAAGTGGGTAGTTAGTCTGGTGAACTGTCATATAAGTGGGCAGTTAGTCTGGTGAACTGTCAAATAAATGGTCAGTTATTCTGATGAACTGTCATATAAGTGCGCAGTTTCGTTCATTCATTCGCTCCCATAACATCCTTCCAGAAAATTTCTCGGTCATAAGCAAGATGTCCCGCGTCCGATACACCCATATGGAGATCATCTGCCACATCCTGCAACCATCTACTCTTTGGCCTTCCTCTTCCAGTTAATGTGGTGTATTGTCAAATACCTGGATAGTTAGTGCAGGAATTGTCGAATAAATAGACAGTGTGGTGAATTATCGAATTAATGGGCAGTTAGCGTCGTGAATGGTCAGATAACGGGCCGTTAATGTAGTGAATTGTAAAGTAAGTGGATAGTTAGTGTGGAGAATTGTGAAATAAGTGGACAGTTGGTGTGGTGAAATGAGAAATAATTAGACAGTTAGTGTGGTGAATTGTGAAAAAGTGGACAGTTAGTGTGGTGAATTGTCAAATACGTGGATAGTTAGTGCGCTTAAAAACGGTTTAGAGGATTGATACTTTAGAGAACTGGACAGTTAGTGTCGTGAATTGCCAATGTTATGGAAGAATTGTATGGCGAATTGCCAGTTTTACGGATGACTGGTGTGGCGAATTGCCAGTTTTATGGAAGACTCGCGTGGTGAATTATCGGTTACGTGGAGATTTAGTGTGTTCAGTTGCCAATTATATGGAGTGCAGTAGCACATTAATGTCAAATTATTGGTGTATCGTTTCCTTCAGAAACTCCATTACTGGCATGCAGACCAATTGCTGTTTGGTGTGAATTTATAGGCTAACCTTTGAGGGCATTGAAATAGCACGAGATCAACATTCCCAGATACAGGTCGCCAACTCTAGAGTACAAACAACAGAAAGAAACCTCAGAGGACACATAAAACAGTGCTGTCTGGCTGCTCGAGTGTGGACATTTGCCTGATCCCTCTGCGAGCTGCCTTCAACGCGGAAGGCGACAGGTTGTAATCATGCATCAAGCCCTTTTACAGAACATGGCTCTGGTCACAGGTCGCCGGAAGAACTCTTCATTATTTGTCAGATCATTTCCCTCATGCCGATTGTTTCTTGTATGTCCCGTGTGCACTATCATGTGGTCGATCTCCTCAACTTCTTCCACCAGTGTTCTATATACGCCACTGTAACGGCAGCTGGAATCTCCGAATTATGACAACGTTTCTGTACTAAATTATTAAATGAGGATGATCCGAAACGTGGAGGCGGGTTCTTTACGTATACGGTGAACTGAATCGGTGCTAAGGTCTGGAAAAATCGTCCTAATGTCACGAAATGGGATATTGCTTGAATAGCAAATCCATTACGTGGAAAGTCTGAATCGAAAGCTCACTGTGTGGATGTCATCTGCAGACTGCATTCTTCTGGTTTCCAGAGGAACAGCCTGTGGTGAACGGAAGGCCCAATATACAGAAGTGAGGTTAAGTGGAAGAAAATACTCTAACACGTACTCAGGCGCGCGTGCACACACACACACATACATGCACACACACACACACACACATACGCGCACACACATGTAGGTTTACTTGGAGTCTCCTGCTGTATCTGGCTACCACATTCTCAGTGTTGGACATCAATGAACGCCATCACAGGATGGAAGCCACACTACTTCGTGCACTGTAGGCTCCTCCCAGAACTAATTCCTTCTACTTCAATTCGCTGTCAAACATTGCGTGTTCAGCAGTTTCAGAGAACCCGGTTGGAAGGGTTAGCCTCTGACCACTGGATGCCGTTGCCAGTCAGCTCTGAATACTGCCTACAATGATTTCCAAAACTCAGTGACAGACGTTTGAACAGATAAAGTTTAGATATCACTAAAATAATACAACACAGATCACAACAAACATGATTGGTGACATGTTAGTGAGGACAATCAAAGTGGCAGATATAGTGACGTGGAACTGATGTTCCCGAGAAGTGTCCTGACAACACAGACAAGAGCAGATGCCATTGACGGCTACTGAAATAATCGCAAGCAAACACACTTTTGTACAACACGCACCTGCGTTCTGGTTGGCCATAGTCGGTGCAAGGGGAATAAATCTGTTATTGATGTTATTCATATTCGCGCCAAAGTTCACTCGCCTTCCTGGCCTCCTCCTGGTAGCTACGGGCAGAAGTGGATTCCCCTGCAGGGTCACTTGAAACAAATGAAGTGAAAATATTCAGCACAAGTGATTAGAAAACGAAATCATAACACTCTCTCTTTGATTTTAATAACATCTTTTTTGATAGTGTTGTGAAACGATCCCGTTCGTTATACTGAACACTACTAATTGGAATGACTTAAATGCACACTTGGTAGTCTTCAATAGTGTTGCTGTTTGTTGTATAACTGAGTGTTTAATGTCTATACTTCTGCATCAATATTGGTGAATGGTTAAGTCTTGTATACTGTTGATCAGGAATGAAACCTCATTGTTCGACCTGCGCCGTACAAACTGAGGTGTTGTGAACTAAGATTTCATGCACATTTCATTTAAAATCATGTCAGCACTGATAGAAAGTGTCAGACAATGATGTGTACTGCCCCCTTGTTTCCGTATACACTGAGCCTGTCAGGAGATCTACAGAATGTACCAGGGACTGCAACTGATGATCATCGTATTAACAACACACCTCATGATAATGACGTTCTCTGTCCAAGTGTAGTAACAGGTGAGAGGGACATGTGGGAAGGATGGATACGGATGTTTGGAAAACTACACAAAGCACTCTCAGCTTGCACAACACATAATACACTCCTCCACACACTACATGCAGATACACATCCGCGCACACGCACACACATACACACATACACATACACACACACACACACACACACACACACACACGAGTGTGCACAACTATACACGTAACATTAGTCGTATTTATTTAGATCAAGATAAGAAGTTAAAATATGTGGATACCCTCAGAGTGAAGATGTATCACAGAACATGTTATGCAATATTTCCTACTTTTTTTTTTTGCATATCCTTTACAGGAAAGCGTTGTCAACACCAGCATCTTTCAGCTGTATGTTTCTTGGCAAGATTACGCTCAGTAGTTTGCCATTGCTTTCTGAGCGGCCGGCTCACATACCCCGTAAGTTACCGATGCGATTCGAACCACTGCTGATTCTCACCGTCATCACGTTACCCACGAGAGTATACGAGATTACGGAGAAAAGTCGCTAACCTCTAAGCCACGAAGCCGGCATATTTCCTACTACAAAGTGATAAATAATGATATGTGTTACGTACACATAGTTGGAGCTCATGTATGAACAGCCTACACAATCAGTCAACAAGGAAGACAGTTTGATGCCATAGAAATGCAGTTTTACAGCCGAATAGGACAGCAGGAAATAGCCATCTTCATGTCTGGGCGGTGGCTGGGACATCCAGTCTCACATGGAGGTAGTAAACAGTTTTCGCAACATTATGAGGAGAAATAAATTGTAACATATTATGACAACTGGTAAGATTCAAGCGAAAATTTGCGACAACTGGTGTCATTCAAGGAAAATGTTGTGACAATTGGTAAGTATTAAGCGAAATGTTGTGATAACTGGTAAGATTCGAGCAAACTGTTGAGACAACTAGTAAGATCCAAGGGAAATAAAGTGACACTGGTAAGATTCAAGCGAAATAGTGAGACAACTAGTAAGATTCAAACGAAATGTTGAGACAGCTGGCTGGATTCAATGGAAATGCTGTAACAACTGGTAAGACCCAAGGGAAATGAGATAGAGGTAGACAGCGAAAGAATTGTCTTTGAGATCCTTACACAATGCCATGAGAAAACATCAACACGTGAACTGAAACATCCTGCTAAAGCAGTGGAGACACATCAACGCCTACGCCAGTAGGCACGATTCTCTATGCTGATCATGGTTATTAATATTGTTATTATTATATTGTTAATTTCCATTGGCACCTTGCCGTCTTGACAGACGATAGTTTGTGCTTTAAAAAGGCATAATAACTTTTAACTATGGCGGTAGCGAGTGTGACTGATAAGGCCAATTTGCGCTGTAAATGTCCGTTCACAGTGGGTGCATGTGAACACGTGGTCATTTCCACCATCATGCACCATCTTACGTCTCAAACGCTTGGTGTGTGACTTTTCTGCAATAATTTTCTCCTTTGACTTTATTCCATTTCTGATATTTGCCCTCCATGCAACACGTTCAGCGGCGACTTGCTCCCAATGTGCATTATCAATGCCTGTATCAATCATGTCCCGCTTACACACATCTTTGTATCGTAGTAGAGGCCGACCCTGAGATCTCTTACCCATCTGTAATTCACCAAAAAAGATATCCTTTGGTATTCTACCATCATCCATCCTCCTAAGATGTCCTATCCATCTAAGTCTACGAAGACTGAGCATGGAATAAACTGTCACACAACCTGATCTTTCCAATACTTCAGTATTTGTGATTTTGTCTTGCCACTTAATACCAAGAATTCTTCGCAGACACCGCATATGAAAGCTGTTTAAATTGTTCTCTTGGTGTGAGTAAGTTGTCCAGGTTTCACTGCCATAGAGAAGAGTACTAAGGACACAGGCTTGATAGACAAGGACTTTTGTTTTGGCAGTAAGCTTCCTGTTCTCCCAGACTCTTTTTCTTAACCTGTTCATTGTTGTTGCTGCCTTACCAATCCGGATGTTGATTTCCTGATCTAGGGATAATTTGCTATTTACCACTGATCCTAGATATGTAAAATGGTCTACTATCTCTAGTTCGGCGTCGTCAATAAAGATTGATGGTACCTCATGTGCACCTTGTGACATAATCTGTGTCTTCTTTTTGCTAATTGTTAAACCAAATTCAGAACAAGCATTGGAGAATGCAGATAGTAGACATTGCAATTCTTCCTCAGAGTGGGTCGTAACTGCAGCATCATCTGCAAAAAGCAACTCTCTGATCAGTACCCTCCTAATTTTGGTCTTAGCCTTCAATCTCTGAGCATTGTAGAGGCCGCCATCTGAGCGTGAGTGAATGTATATACCACCATCCTGATCACGAAATGCATATTTCAGTAGAAGTGAAAAGTATATTCCAAAGAGGGTGGGAGCTAGTACACAACCTTGCTTAACTCCACTCTTGATTTCAAATTCTTCAGAAGTTGCACCATCAAACTTGATTATACCCTTCATGCCTGTGTGGAACGATTCCACAATGGACAGAAGAGTTGGTGGGCAGCCAATCTTCTTTAGTGCCTTGAACAGACCCTCACGACTGACCAAATCAAATGCCTTTGTGAGGTCGATGAAGGCAATAAACAGTGGTTGATTCTGTTCACGGCATTTTTCTTGCATTTGTCGCAATGAGAATATCATATCAGTGGTAGACCGGTTCTGTCGAAAGCCACACTGTGATTCGGGGTAGACTTGATCTCCTAGGACTTGAAGTCTGCGCAGAACAATTCTGGCAAATACTTTTCCAACAATACACAGAAGTGAGATACCCCTATAGTTGTTGCAGTCGCTCCGATCGCCCTTGTTCTTGTACAGTGTTATGATGCTTGAATCTTTGAAATCCTGTGGGACTTGTCCTTCACGCCAGCATAGCTCTATTAGCTGGTGGATCTGTATAGTGAGTGTGTCTTGCCCACTCCTGATAACCTCTATTGGAATCCCATCCTTACCTGGAGCCTTGCCAGATGCAAGTTCATTTATAGCACACTTAACTTCTGTTATGGTGGGAAGTGTGTCCAGGTGGTCAAGAGTTGGTAGAGCCTCTATGGCGTTGAGGGCATCATCCGCTAGTTTGGTCTCACTTGAGTAAAGCTCCAAATAGTGCTCTACCCATCTGTCCATCTGCTGTTTCTTATCAGTGATGACTTCTCCAGTCAAGGTTTTCAATGGTGCACTTCTTTTGATCACTGGACCACAAGCTTTCTTTATTCCAGATGTTCATAAGAGACAGATGTATTACAAACTCTTTTTTTAAAACAAAAGAGATGCATAAGGTCACATGGAAACATCCAAGATCCGGCCATTGGCACCAGCTGGACTTCATCATCACACGGAGACAACATCTGAACCATATATCATTGACTCGTAGTTACCACAGTGCTGACTGTGATACGGATCATTCTTTGGTTGTTGCAAGGGTTAGACTGAGACCAAAGAGAACCAAAGCTAAACACAAATCTAGCCACAGGATAATATTATTAACACTCAGGATCCTGAAAAGTGCTTTCAGTTTCAACAGCAACTTGAAGATGCTTTCACTGATACACCAGAAAATTGTACAGTAAATGAAAAGTGGGGTCAAATTAAGGAAACTCTTTATAAAACTGCCGTAGGGGTTTACGGCACTGTGGATCATAAGAGGCAGGACTGGTTTGCGGCCAACAGCGAGACTCTGCAGCCCCTGATTGATAAGAAGAAGAAAGCTCTCTTAAGAAACAAGGAAAGACCAACGCGTAACACTCTGAGTGAGCTAAGGCAAGCTAGGAAGGATGTGCAAAAGGCTGCCAGGCAGTGTGCAAATGATTATTGGATCAAGTTATGTGAGTCCATTCAAATCGCAAGTGATAAGGGAGACATATTGTTAATACTTACGGTGATAATGAGGACACATTTCATATAGCTACTGAAACAATTATATTGCCAGCACAAGGTGTGTGTGGTAAACAGTTCTACCAGTTGTATAAACATATACATAATTACATATAATGTAAATTTATTGTAAAAAACAACACACACACACACACACACACACACACAGCGATAGAGAGAGAGAGAGAGAGAGAGAGAGAGAGAGAGAGAGAGAGAGAGGAGAGAGAGAGAGAGAGATCACACTGAGAGTATGTAGGTCAGTGCGGTTAGCAAGGGACAACTTACTCGTGTTGCCAACAATGGCTGGCTGAAGATTTCCGGTGGCCGGGTCCTGCAAGAAGACAGGGCTCCCGGTGGCGGTCACTATTAGTTGACCTGGAAAATATACACAACACAGACTGTTATCACACTAGTGCACACATTATGTTTCTCCCTTAGTGGTGGCTAGTGCACACATTATGTTTCTCCATTAGTGGTGACTAGTGCACACATTATGTTTCTCCCTTAGTGGTGACTAGTGCACACATTATGTTTCTCCCTTAGTGGTGGCTAGTGCACACATTATGTTTCTCCCTTAGTGGTGGCTAGTGCACACATTATGTTTCTCCCTTAGTGGTGGCTAGTGCACACATTATGTTTCTCCCTTAGTGGTGGCTAGTGCACACATTATGTTTCTCCCTTAGTGGTGGCTAGTGCACACATTATGTTTCTCCCTTAGTGGTGACTAGTGCACACATTATGTTTCTCCCTTAGTGGTGACTAGTGCACACATTATGTTTCTCCCTTAGTGGTGGCTAGTGCACACATTATGTTTCTCCCTTAGTGGTGGCTAGTGCACACATTATGTTTCTCCCTTAGTGGTGGCTAGTGCACACATTATGTTTCTCCCTTAGTGGTGGCTAGTGCACACATTATGTTTCTCCCTTAGTGGTGGCTAGTGCACACATTATGTTTCTCCCTTAGTGGTGGGCTAGTGCACACATTATGTTTCTCCCTTGGTGGTGGCTAGTGCACACATTATGTTTCTCCCTTAGTGGTGGCTAGTGCACACATTATGTTTCTCCCTTAGTGGTGGCTAGTGCACACATTATGTTTCTCCCTTAGTGGTGGCTAGTGCACACATTATGTTTCTCCCTTAGTGGTGGCTAGTGCACACATTATGTTTCTCCCTTAATGGAAACTTAATGGCAAAAGTTGGCAATGCAAAGGTGGGCGGCGTGCCTAGTGGCTAAGGTCTAGGTGAAAGTAATTGATAACTCCGAGAGAATGTCATGATATGATAACAGGCAACACTTGGTTAGAACGACATGCTCGACCAGTATGTACTTGCTAAAGCGATGGAGACATTGATCACAATCAATTGCATTATATATTGAATCCAAGAAGATTTAGAAGCAGTTTACTAAGAACCAAAATTAGACTGGCTGTCTGTCAGCTTGCTGCCATTGTGATCGTGTTCTAGTTAAATGAAAAGTGACATTAAAACTGAATATTGTAAAGAAGAACATCAATATAGATATAGTATTATTTAAAATAGACAGAGAAATTAAGAAAATGTCAAATGTTACTGAATAGTATATATGTAATGTCAAAAAAAAAGATTACATCCAGATGAAAAATTAGATATTTTGCGCGATCTTGATCCAGACGTATTTGTGTTACCTTTCCTCTGGAGTAAACTAGGCAGGCCGAGAGAGGGATCATACTGCATAGGCAGCACATGGTCTCTACAATTCAGCTCAGGCTGTGTGCTATGGAGAGGTTATTATGCCTTTTTAAAGCACAACACATATCATCTGTCAAGACGGCAAGGTACCACTATACTATGCTCCAACAAAGAAAGCAGATGCTTCAGAATGTGAGAACCATAGCAAAATATGCTGTATGAATCAAATTGCAAAGAGAAATTTGTTACTTGTGTCTTCTTTGTTCAAACTGAATGTTATGTTGATGACATCACCTTGATATCGCCATGTCACAAGGAACTAAACAATGGATACATTGACTGAAGAAAGGGAAAAATGAGCTTCGGCTTAAATTATGAAAAGACAGAAATAAGGGCTATATAAAGAAACGTGCCTAAGTGTACAATGGTATTAATTTGCGAAAAGCACAGAAATCCACTATCAAACTTCTAAATAATGGTAAAGCTGTTGATCCAGATGGCTTCCCAGTAGAGGCTGCTAAACCTACTGAATTACCGCACACATTGTTTAGCAGAATCTGATAGACTGAAGAAATGTCAGCAGACTGGAAGGAGAGATATCTGGTGAAGCTGCCAATGAAAGGGGATCTACGGGAATGTTGGAATTATAGAACAATAATGTTCCTGTCTGTTCCTTTAAAAAAAAAATAGTATTAAGCAGGATCATTCTGGAGAAAAAACGAGATGGCATTGACAAACAACTAGGGGAGGAACATACATTCTACTGACCAAATAGATACTGCACGTACCAGATTATCAAACTGCACATAATAATAGAGCACAGCAGTGAGTCTAACTGGACCACTTTATAATAGATTTGTTTATCATCATCAGGCCTTTGGATCTTTCTTTTTTTTTTTGGGGGGGGGGGGGGGGAGGGAATGAATGAGGCATTATGGAATACCA
Organism: Cepaea nemoralis; assembly: GCA_014155875.1. Taxonomy (NCBI): domain Eukaryota; kingdom Metazoa; phylum Mollusca; class Gastropoda; order Stylommatophora; family Helicidae; genus Cepaea; species Cepaea nemoralis. The sequence goes on along the minus strand of JACEFZ010027996.1, from coordinate 73,535 downwards.
CCGAAATCGATAATTTAATTATTGCAACAGACAGAGACGAGAGGTGCAGAGTTCTCTATGAAAGACAACTGACAGTCATTAGACAGTCATTCGATAGTAAAACATGAGTTAGACAGTGGTGCCATTTGTCACATCTTTTATTCTAACTGGGCATGGAAATGATTACGAAGACAACAATAAGCACCGACATAAATGGAATTCAATGGACTTCTCTCAAACAGCAGATAGATGGGATGGACATGGTGTGACAACTGGAAAGATGTATGGAAAGATTGACAGAGGCTCTGAAGATCGAGTGGGATGGTGTGAAGTTAAGATTACGATGATGATGATGATGATGATGATGATGATGATGATGATGATGATGATGATGATGATGATGATGATGATGATGATGATGATTACTATTAATTTAAGAGATACAATCACATGTATTCTTCTCAGAGAGACAACATGTACATATTGTCATACATCAGATTCCTCACCTGTGGCTGGATTCACCGACACCTGGACAGGCGTCACGGGCTGTCCCGTAGCGGGGTCAATGAGTACAGCCGGCTGTCCTGTAGCCAGGTCCACAAACTGACCGTTCAAAATCTGCACATTAGGCACGTTGGCCGCGGCAGGCACGTTATTGGCTGCGTTATTTCCATTTCCGTTGAGCAGAGAAAGCAGGACCAGTTGTTTAATGAGGTCATCCTTGCCGTCCTTGCCCTTGGTTTGCCCTAACGAGGAGACAAGATAGACGTTGTTCTAGGACACTGAACGTTGCTTGAAATATTCTAACTTTAACACAGCGAGAAATAGTCACTGGCATGCAATGTTATACAACTGTATACATGGCTGATGTCAATGGTGGGCGTTACAAATATGTCAATGCACGACTCAAATGACAGCGGCACACCTTTTTTAAATTAATCACTAGTTGTTCAACAAGAGTGGCATCTTGTCCCCAGTACATGTCAGCATATATCTAGAATCATCATGCAGGACATCCTCTATGAAAGAATCAGATGCACCCATTAGATGTGGGTAACTGTGCACCCTGGTGTTTCTGGTGGTGGACATCTTGTACCAACTACAGGAAACATCAGCACGGGAACTCTTCGGTGGCTTTTGAAGGTGAAGACAGAACAGGTTTGGGAATGGCACGACGAGTGTCGTGATGTCCACCATTACCAATGGTTGTAACTCCCTGCTGCCGTACGCTAAGTGCAGTGATGTCCACCATTAACTATAGTTGTAACTCCCTGCTGCCGTACGCTAAGTGCAGTGATGTCCACCATTAACTATGGTTGTAACTCCCTGCTGCCGTACGCTAAGTGCAGTGATGTCCACCATTAACTATGGTTGTAACTCCCTGCTGCCGTACGCTAAGTGCAGTGATGTCCACCATTAACTATGGTTGTAACTCCCTGCTGCCGTACGCTAAGTGCAGTGATGTCCACCATTAACTATGGTTGTAACTCCCTGCTGCCGTACGCTAAGTGCAGTGATGCCCACCATTAACTATGGTTGTAACTCCCTGCTGCCGTACGCTAAGTGCAGTGATGTCCACCATTAACTATGGTTGTAACTCCCTGCTGCCGTACGCTAAGTGCAGTGATGTCCACCATTACCTATGGTTGTAACTCCCTGCTGCCGTACGCTAAGTGCAGTGATGTCCACCATTAACTATGGTTGTAACTCCCTGCTGCCGTATGCTAAGTACAGATAGTTAGTTAGTTAGTTAGTCGACAGATCATCCTCATTGCACATTGAACCATTCAGTTCATAAGTGCTCGGATCCCCTCCTCAGCAAATAAGTACAGTGATGTCCACCATTAACTATGGTTTTAACGCTAAGGCAATGACTGAAACCTATTGCTATCCTTCTCTCTGTCTCTCTATCTATCTATCTATCTATCTATCTATCTATCTATCTATCTATCTATCTATCTATCTATCTATCTATATATCTATCTATCTATCTATCTATCTATCTGTCTGCCTGCCTGCCTGTCTGCCTGCCTGCCTGTGTGTCTGTCTGTCTATTTGTCTGTCTGTCTGCCTGTCTGTCTGTCTGTCTATCTACTTAAGAATGTTTTTATAGAATGTTTACCTCCTTTTCCACTTCCGCCAGATTTGAGACCGGACAGCAGTAGTGATGTAATCAACAGCTGTTGACCACCATTGGCCCCACCTAGCAGCAGCAAGGGCAGCAGCGATCCGATGTCCCCAAGACCTTCTCCCTTGCCTTTGGTCTTCGAACCCCGGCCCATGTGGTTAAAGTGAATGACGCCTAGTTCCTCGTCTGACATCTGAGGATATCGGAGAGTGAGGTTAGTGAATGCCTGATTGACATTTCGGTCACAGACTTTCATGTGACAATACAATCACTGACCTGCTTGTGACAATACAATCACAGGCTATCATGTGAAATACAATCACAGACATGTATGCGACAATACCATCACAGACATATATGAGACAATACAATAACATATATTTATGTGACAATAGAATCATAAGGTGTCTCGTGACAATACAATCACAGACATTTATGAGACAATATAGTCACAGACATGTATGTGACAATATAATCAGAGGCTGCTATTTGACAGTACAATCACAGGCTTTTGTGTGACAGTACAATCAAATACGTCCATATGACTCTACCATCACAATCTATCATGAACGCAATCAGTGAAGCCATCGCGATGTTCTGCGTGCTATAAACATAAGTATAAATTCATTTAACAATCAATAATCGGCATTTTATAACATTTGTATTTATGATATACATGCATCTTTTCACACCATTAAAGCCGAATGTGTCACTATTGCTATCTGGGATAATTAACGTCAGGCGATCAAATTCGGCTTGTTGTGTTGTGGGACAAGGGACACATTGGAAAGACTCTCCGATCGCCTTCTCCTTTTTTGTTTGTAATTGTGTTGTAAACATGCTAACATAACACAGTGAATTAATGCGTTGGTTGTATTCTTTGTCATTTCCAGCCTAGATAGTAGCAAGTGGTGGATTTTGGAAGTATCACAGCCGGAAAGAAGTGATAAATGGCAACCTGTCCTATACATAGTCTGGATCTAGAAAAACATAAATGTTTACTGCTACATTTATCAGCTGCCTAGCCAGCGTAAGACACGTTCGAAGATGATCGACACTCAGCGATTGATATCCATACTTCTGTCAGGATATCCAGGACGGACTTCAGTATCTAAAAATCTATCAAGATAAAGATCTACTGAGTAACCGACAACAGTGTATCGTCTGTTTTAGTTCTGGGAGGTACCGCCTGACGCACTATCAGTCATCGAGGTCAACAAACCTATGTGAGTTATACTACGTGTAATAAAACTAACAGCAATGATAAACCTCCAATTGTCTGTTGGACTCCCAAGAGCAAAGGATACTTACGAGTATTCTCCTTCGACAAAAGTCATGTAGCGACAAGATCAACACCATGTTCTAGATTTTAACACCAATGGGAATACACTGAAATACACCATGACAACAATATCGACACCAGGTCATAAATCTGAACACCAGCTGAAAGGCTCAAGTCATCAACAGCAGGTTATAGACCTGAGTACCAACTGAAATCTACCATAACAACAAGTTCAACACAGGTCCTACACCTGAATACCAACCCAAAGACACCGAATGAGTCTAGTGGAGTAAATGTGTATACACACGCAGCACAAAAATCATTGGACTGTTTCGCGACTCTGTTTGTGTGCTGGAATTATTCATCTTCTGATCCATGTATGTGCAGATCAATCCTGGACATAGTCACAGATGCTACCAATGAATGACTCTCAGCCATATGTGTTCCTACACTGGACTGGATAATAACGAATGAATCTTTGCTGGTCCCATGTCAACCTAAATACCATCATCAAATGTGGAATGGGTTATAGATAAGTGACTAGGTAGGTTTAACATCTTTGTGACCAGAATTGGGAATCGGATAGTTCAATCCGAGCAGCTAAATGGGCGTCTACTTTTCACCTTATATGGCGAGATAAGGAAGTGCCTTCTACAAAAGTTTAAGTGGAATTCCTGAAAGTATGACCAACCTAGGCCTCAATTTTCACAAAGACACCGAGACTCCTCGCAATAGAATATTCGTAAATTCAGCCCCATGGAGGGGATGATGTTTATGTGATATAATTCCAAATATTATGGATTATAAAATATTCACCAGCCAATTTTCAGTGGATATACATGTGAGGAATACAACTGAGTGCATTTATTTCGGTACCCAGATAATGGGAATAGGGTCTACTAAACATTGGAGATGAACACTGAACCGTACAACAGGAGAGTAAAGGACAGCAAACCACTAAATAAATAGTTTAGTATTATGTAATGAATGTAGTGTTTGATTTTTGAACGCATGCCAAAGTTTTTTTCAAAATCATTAGGTTTGTCAGTGGTGTTGGGAACCAATTTATATGTATTGGTGGTTTTAGAAGATGTTGAATTTTGGGAGAACAAGGGATAGCACTTTTAAGGTATCTAGGATATGTCATATTTCATCGCATGCCTGTTCCAGTATTTCAGTATAGTCAATACATGTATGTGAATGTAGACCTCTGTCATATTTCATGTGAATGTATACGTATGTCATATTTCATGTGAATGTATATATATGTCATGTGATGCATATTCAAGAAGCTAATAGTGGTCATTACACATGTAGAAATGTTATCCAAGGTCTTGACTGAATTCCTGAACAGTTGTCCAGTGTTGATGTTTGTTCAACCGTGGTTGTTTTATATGTTGTAAACAATCAATGTCCTCTAGCACTATATAAACTTTAGAAGGTGATGGAGTGGGAGGGGAAACCTACACACAGATACCATTGTTTCAAGGATTGAAGTGTTTTTCTCCTTGTATTTGTGGTAAATTTCCCTGATCACCTTGCATTCTAGAAGTGAAAAGAGAATCTAACTAAATCCCCTAGACACCTTAACAAAATATTCTCATAGATTAAAACCCACATCCCACAGACAACATACAGTTTTCATTGTGAGCTGTCATCAATCCCTATGGAAGCCCTTCCAACAGTTATGGGTGTTAATGGAAACGGAGTTTACCTGTTGACAATTTACACACGGCTAGACACGTTTAATGGTGCTTGCATAGAACAGAAGGACTAGCATGGTAGGACAGATTACTGGTGCTTGCATAGAACAGAAGGACTAGCATGGTAGGACAGATTACTGGTGCTTGCATAGAACAGAAGGACTAGCATGGTAGGACAGATTACTGGTGCTTGCATAGAACAAAAGGACTAGCATGGTAGGACAGATTACTGGTGCTTGCATAGAACAGAAGGACTAGCATGGTAGGACAGATTACTGGTGCTTGCATAGAACAGAAGGACTAGCATGGTAGGACAGATTATTGGTGCTTGCATAGAACAGAAGGACTAGCATGGTAGGACAGATTACTGGTGCTTGCATAGAACAGAAGGACTAGCATGGTAGGACAGATTACTGGTGCTTGCATAGAACAGAAGGACTAGCATGGTAGGACAGATTTACTGGTGCTTGCATAGAACAGAAGGACTAGCATGGTAGGACAGATTTACTGGTGCTTGTGCAGAATAGAAGGACTAGCATGTTAAGGCAGATTTACTGATGCTTGCATAGAACAGAAGGACTAGCATGTTAAGGCAGATTACTGGTGCTTGCATAGAACAGAAGGACTAGCATGTTAAGGCAGATTACTGGTGCTTGCATAGAACAGAAGGACTAGCATGTTAAGGCAGATTTACTGGTGCTTGCATAGAACAGAAGGACTAGCATGTTAAGGCAGATTTACTGATGCTTGCATAGAACAGAAGGACTAGCATGTTAAGGCAGATTACTGGTGCTTGCATAGAACAGAAGGACTAGCATGTTAAGGCAGATTTACTGATGCTTGCATAGAACAGAAGGACTAGCATGTTAAGGCAGATTTACTGGTACTTGCATAGAACAGAAGGACTAGCATGTTAAGGCAGATTTACTGATGCTTGCATAGAACAGAAGGACTAGCATGTTAAGGCAGATTTACTGAAGCTTGCATAGAACAGAAGGACTAGCATGTTAAGGCAGATTTACTGATGCTTGCATAGAACAGAAGGACTAGCATGTTAAGGCAGATTTACTGATGCTTGCATAGAACAGAAGGACTAGCATGTTAAGGCAGATTACTGGTGCTTGCATAGAACAGAAGGACTAGCATGTTAAGGCAGATTTACTGATGCTTGCATAGAACAGAAGGACTAGCATGTTAAGGCAGATTTACTGATGCTTGCATAGAACAGAAGGACTAGCATGTTAAGGCAGATTTACTGAAGCTTGCATAGAACAGAAGGACTAGCATGTTAAGGCAGATTTACTGATGCTTGCATAGAACAGAAGGACTAGCATGTTAAGGCAGATTTACTGATGCTTGCATAGAACAGAAGGACTAGCATGTTAAGGCAGATTTACTGATGCTTGCATAGAACAGAAGGACTAGCATGTTAAGGCAGATTTACTGATGCTTGCATAGAACAGAAGGACTAGCATGTTAAGGCAGATTTACTGATGCTTGCATAGAACAGAAGGACTAGCATGTTAAGGCAGATTTACTGAGCTTGCATAGAACAGAAGGACTAGCATGTTAAGGCAGATTTACTGAAGCTTGCATAGAACAGAAGGACTAGCATGTTAAGGCAGATTTACTGATGCTTGCATAGAACAGAAGGACTAGCATGTTAAGGCAGATTTACTGATGCTTGCATAGAACAGAAGGACTAGCATGTTAAGGCAGATTTACTGATGCTTGCATAGAACAGAAGGACTAGCATGTTAAGGCAGATTTACTGATGCTTGCATAGAACAGAAGGACTAGCATGTTAGGGCAGATTTACTGGTGCTTGCATAGAACAGAAGGACTAGCATGTTAGGGCAGATTTACTGGTGCTTGCATAGAACAGAAGGACTAGCATGTTAGGGCAGATTTACTGGTGCTTGCATAGAACAGAAGGACTAGCATGTTAAGGCAGATTTACTGAAGCTTGCATAGAACAGAAGGACTAGCATGTTAAGGCAGATTACTGGTGCTTGCATAGAACAGAAGGACTAGCATGTTAGGGCAGATTTACTGATGCTTGCATAGAACAGAAGGACTAGCATGTTAAGGCAGATTTACTGGTGCTTGCATAGAACAGAAGGACTAGCATGGTAGGGCAGATTTACTGATGTATACATAGAACAGAAGGACTAGCATGCTAGGGCAGATTTACTGGTGCTTGCGCAGAACAGAAGGACTAACATGGTAGGGCAGATTTACTGTTGCCGAGCCTACGTCGAGACCTAAACAAAACCAGTACATCACGAGGCGGGGGAGGCGGTACTCTAGATGGGACACACTTGGGGAAATCTGACAACAGATATAAAGGCAAACCTACATGACAACAGATGACAACAACATGTATGGTCTCTGACACCTACAAATATCTGCCGGAGAGAGTTAGAGACGGAGATGAATAACATTGAGAGGGTATGGGGGAGCTGCAGGAGGAGATAACAGATACTAGGGCTTGGTGGGAGTTGGTTGGTGGGTGCGTGTGTGGTTGGGAGGGTGGATGGGGGATTCTTACTCCACTCTAGGATGTTGATTGGGGACCTATACTCCACTCTAGGATGTTGATTGGGGTCCATACTCCACTCTAGGATGTTGATTGGGGACCTATACTCCACTCTAGGATGTTGATTGTGGGGGGGGGGCGGCTATACTCCACTCTAGGATGTTGATTGGGGGGCCTATACCCCACTCTAGGATGTTGATTGGGGTCTATACTCCACTCTAGGATGTTGATTGGGAACCTATACTCCACTCTAGGATGTTGACTGGGGGGTCTATACTCCACTGTCGGTTAAAAGACAAAAGAAGAAGTAGTTATATTTACCTCGTTAGCCATTTTATAATTGGCACTTGACTTGAGGTATTTTCTGTGAAACAAAAATATGTAACATTGTGTAAGCGACTCTGTTTCTGTCACAGATAACGCAGAGATTACATTAAAATATCAAATGATAAGTCCTCATTAAAAGATGAACACATTGATACAATTCAGCTACTGTAAGTGTTGTTGTCAGGATAAGATGCTACTTCTTCTTTCATTCGCTTACAATTTATTGTCTATATCTGCAAATGTTATCACTTGTATAAGCGCCACTGTCTCTTAGTTTACTCAGTGGTCATAGAGTTTATCTGCCACTGTCCTTTCTCTAGGCCAGAAGGTTCGACTAGATATGTCGTATTTGGGGCAGTCGTGGAATATGTTATCTGCTGTCTGCGGCGCTAATCAAAGTGAGCCTATTGCTGATTTGCCAATCTCGAATTTTGTAACCTGTGGTTTGTAACCTGTGGTTGTCCTGCAGAATAATGTTTTGTTCTGGTCTGCCCATAAAATAGTAATCATCTTGTGCTGGTGTTGGTTGATTTTATAATTCTTAACATGTGATGATATGTAGTGATATGTTGCCCTACTGTTGCTCATTCCAGAGCTTGTTGATCAGCTCTCTCGTAGAACCAACATGACAGCTCTCGGGACGTTCCCATGCATGTGGCAACATGGAACAGGGTCAGTTACTATGACACCGAAAAACAACTTGACACAAAGTAAGCAACGGGTGAGGCTGAAGAAGACCAGTTAGATGGTTGAGTTGAATCAAGAAACAACATCTTAGCACTCATTAATTTCCATACGCGCTCCGTCCTTATCTTCAACAGCCAGCTAAGATTACTAGTTGCAATCTTATTATGTGTCCGTCTGGCCTTTCCTCGGAGTCAGATGGTTTAGTCATGTAAGAAAGAAATCTTCATCAAACAGCACACTGCAAAATGCATTGACATTTAAATAGAAAGGAAATTGCACAAGAAGTAAAACGTGCAGTCCATGAATTAGCGGAAAAGCAAAAGCAACAAGCATCTCCAGGCATCTGTCGAATCGCTGTCCAGAAAGTTGGAGCAACCCTGACACTGGACTGCATACTAGGGACATCAGAAAGTTGGACCAACCCTGACACTGAATTGCATACTAGAGACATCAGAAAGTTGGACCAACCCTGACACTGAACTGCATACTAGAGACATCAAAAAGTTGGACCAACCCTGACACTGAACTGCATATTAGGGACATCAGAAAGTTGGACCAACCCTGACACTGAACTGCATACTAGGGACATCAGAAAGTTGGACCAACCATGACAATGAACTGCATATTAGGGACATCAGAAAGTTGGACCAACCCTGACACTGAACTGCATACTAGGGACATCAGAAGGAAGGCAGGTTTGGGTCAGAGTTCATGCACACATTGCAAGGGTGTGGGAGTGCTGTAACACAATGCTAGAACGCTTGCCTTTTTGGACCGGTAGTCTAATCCCCATCAAAGAGGATCATTACACAGAACTGGGCTCCAGATCGACACAGCCCAATATGGGAATCAGAAGATGTCTTCGGAAGCAAAAGAGGTATGTATGATATTGATTATATCATCCATTCTGATGTCAGGTAATCTATTTTGTGTTTTAATGTAGCTCTAGCACCATCTACACAACACACCTTGCGGAGTATGAAATACAGGTAGGCCCCGGTTAACGTCAGGGTTACGTTCTTGGAAAACGCGACGTTAAGTGAAACGACGTATAGCGAAACACTATTTCCCATAGAATTAAATGAAATACAGTGTATTGTGTACCACAGTAATGTTTATTTTGATGGTTGTTGATATTTATTGGCTAAATAGAGGTGGGTTGGAGGGCGAGTGGTAGAGTTATTGGGACGTAGAGGTATTAAATTCTGCCTCTTCATCTGAGGATGAAACTGTAACCTCTTTTCCTGGCTCTTCTGTGCTTGAACAAAAAAATGTGTCCAATGTCTGCTGCACAGTAACCACCCTCCTCAATCATGGCCTTTAACTCGGCAGGGAAACGCTCTGCAGCTGCAGTATCAGCACTCTTCACTTCACCTGTTGTCTGAATGTTGTGCAGGTATGAACGTTTCTTAAAGCACTCAAACCAAACACGACTCGCTTCAAAACTATCATCAGCACTACTAGTACTGCTCTCACTCGCTTTCTTAGCTAGATCTTCATAGACAGACTTTGCTTTGTCTTGGATAGCCATCTTGCTCACAGACATATTGCGTTGGTTCTGGTCTTTTATCCAAACGGCAGTTAGTGCTTCCATGTTCTCCATAAGAATACTTCTGGTACGAGTGATCTTGGAATCACTCAAAGGGGTTGCGTGTTTAGCACCCTCTTTGATTTTGTCAGCACCTGCATGAATTGCCCCAGCCTCAAAACGACGTTATGGCGAAACTCAGCGACGTAAAGTGAAGTTATGTCACATTGTGACAACGACGTTATAGCGAAACGACGTAAAACGAAGCGACGTATAGCGGGGCCTACCTGTAGTCCTTGACTTTACATAATTTCAACTGTAGAATATACACATGAAATAGTCATTGACTTTACATACTTTCAACTGTAGAATATACACAAATATCATTGCCAGAGACCCTCAGCACGACACAGATGATAATGATGATGATAACGATGATGAATGTGATAATGATTAGTTCAATGATTAGATAGCGTTAGAATGACCATAAGGCATATTCCCGCTTACTTGTTGTTGTTCTTGTTCTTGTTGTTGTATTTGTTATCCACTGAGACCAGATGCTGCACACGGGGTCGTCCATGGCCGCTGCTGTCTTCGTAATTATAATCATAATTGTTGCCGTAGTAGTAGTCATATTTGTTGTCGTCATCAGACAACTTTCTCTTATCTTTGTATGCGTCGCTTTTACCTTCATCAATATAGTAATAGTAGGTGTTCTTTTTCTCATCCTTCTTGTTGCTGGGGTCTTTAATCTTGATGTCCTTGTCTTTAAGGTCATCCTCGTAATAGTAGTAGTAGAACCGCTTGCTACTGGTGTCGTCGTCGGCCTTGTCCTTGCTGGAGACATCTTGTTTTAACCTGATGACACAAGATGAAACATGGATAGTTATCACACATAGAACTAGTGTACACCGACATAGAATATCGTGTACACGACAAAGAAGATGTGTACACGACATGGAAGACGTGTGCACGACATGGAACTAGTTTACACGACATTGGAACTTGTAGTGTATACACAATATGGAATTCGTGTACACGACATGGAACTCGTGTACACTTCATAGACGACATGTACACGACATGTGACTACAACAATCGCACAAGTAGTTTCGTGTATCTGACACGTAACAGTATATATATATATATATATATATATATATATATATATATATATATATATATATATATATATATATATATATATATATATATATAACTGTATACGTGACATGTATAACACTATATATCTGACATATATATTTGACATATGTAACTGCGTATATCTGACGTGCAAGTGTATGTCTCTGGCGCTTAGTTCAAGTTAGATGTGTACAAATGACTAGGTTCCTGTGTACCAGGCACCAGGAAGTTCACGTGACCGGACTGATATTATATATAAACCTCGAATACTGATTGGTCTATACAGCTATGGGGTTGCCTCCATATGTCCAATACATCCCTTGGTGTGTAAAAAGGGTTTTACTTGTTTACGTGACGCACAGGTCACTTGCGTCTGCGAGGTCATGTATTGTCTCTGACACCTAGCTCCGTGTATTTGACACGTGACTGTATGCGACGGAAACATAAATGCATTCATCCATCACATAGCTTCATAATTGTCAATGTGCATGTTTGACTATGACATAGAGATTGATGTTTGAATCATGTAGCTGTATCTCTGATGTAATTTCCAGTACCTGACATGTGTGTGACATCTAACTTCATGTATTTGATATGTAATTTTATGTCTTTGACATTTAACTTTAATACATGTACACGTAACACACAATCGTGCATAATTTACGGGTATCTTAGTTATGTAATGTTACATTACGTTAATAAAGCATGTAACTGTATATATTTGAAATTTAACCAAAACTGTGGTAAAAGTTAGTTGCATATCTTTTACAGGGCGTCGCAGTTAACTCCGGCGTTTTTAGCTTTTTCGGATTTCTAGGCAAGTTTACGTTGAGTAGTTTGCCATTGGTTTCTGAACGACCGATACTCATACCGCTGTATGAAAACCAACGCAAGGCGGTCTGCTACCAAATGGCCCGCAGCAGTGTTTCGAACGCGGTATGCATGATTACGAATTGCTTCCGTAACCATTGTCCACAGAGTCGGCGATAAACCATATAGCAGATGCATTATACGAGGGGTCGTCCAGTAAGTATCCGGATTGTGTCAGGATAACCCAAAGACGAAAATGAACTGCCTCTACCTCTCTTCTGCTTGACATTTCCAGTTGTCACGATTTTCCCACTGCCTCTCTTCTCATCACATGACCAAAGAAAGCTGTTTGTCTCTTTCTTATTGTTGTAAATAGTGTTCTAGTTTCATTAGCCTCTTTCGGGCAATTGTTCTTAGTTACTCTGGCAGTCTATGGAATTCGCAACATTCGTCTCAAGAACCACATCTCTATTGCCTCCAAGTTCTTCCTAATATGTTCGTTTACATTTTAAGATTCACCGCCATACAGTAAAACAGGCTCTATATAGCAATTCCACATTCTCTTTCTTACATTCAATTATAGTGAAGTATTGCTTACAGTGGCGTGCAGAGGTTCTTTGATGCCAGGGGCCAACCCCTTGATTGTATGCCCCTAAATTGTTCTTTCCCCAATTCATTCCTGCTCCACTCCTACTGCACTGTGCTGTCCCCTCTCCCTAATTGGATGCCCCCCTCCCAGCTGGATGCCCGGGGCCGTCGCACCCACCGCACCCGCCACTGATTGCATAAGATCATCATCATCAAGTGCCCTGCCAGCTGGCGTAAGCGTTCATGGCTCTCTACAAATCTCGGTCTTTGGTATTCTGGTCAACTCTGCTGATGGTATTCCTCCATGTCACTGTCTCAATCCATCCAGCTTATTCTCTTGGTCTGCCTCTGCCTCTCTTCCCCTCGATCTTTCCAGTTGTCACGATGTTCTCCAATGCCTCTCTTCTCATCACACGATCGAAGACAGCTGTTTTTATCTTTCTTATCGTTGTTGCATAAGATACTTTCAATTTTCTGAAATGCAGCTTTTGCTTGCCCTATTCTGTTCTTAATCTCTGTTGTACATCTTCCATCTGATGTTATAAATGTCCCTAGCTATTTAAAATTATCCACTTGATTAAGAATTGTTCCTTCTATTTTCATTTCACATTTTGGTGTCACCAATTTCTTTGATATCACCATGGTTACTGTTTTCTTGTCAGCTCCGTGGCGATGGAGTTACGGACGCAGTTCGTAATCCCGCATACCGCGTTCGAAACACAGCTGAGGGCGATTTGGCAGCAGACCGTCTTGCGTTAGTTTGTTGTGAATATGGTAATGGTACCGGTTGTTCAGACAGCAATGACAAACTACTGAACATGTCAAGATATCACAACAGCAAATATGCTGGGGATGACTGCGACATCCTGTAAAAGATATGCAACTAACCTTACCTCATTTTGTATTCATCTGATTGTTAAAAGAGTGTTTATGGTGTAGTGGTTAGTGCACTTGCTTTCCAATTAAGTGGTGCACGTTCTATCCTTAGAAGTGGTGTCATTGTTTTGACCAGGCCTGTATTCTCTGCCGCCAACACGGCTCTACAACATGAGTGCTGGGGGACAGTCTGAAGTTATCTTGATGAGAAATGTGGCGAGGACATGAACTGGCCACATAGATATATTACATGTTGGCTTTGAATATTTGACAAGCTAACACTTTGCATCCCTAAGGCAACATGTATATAATCCATCCATCCATCATGTGCCATGCCGGTAAGCGTGGGCGGTCATGTTCTGCCATCTCACTCGATCAACAGAGTCGTGGATCAGTTCCGTGTTTCTGTCTCGACCATGCCACAAGGCCAAGCCATCCAGATACTTGTTTCTAGGTCTTCCCCTTGGTCTGTTCCCCTCTATCTTACCAGTTGTCACCAAGTTCTCCAAATCATTTCTTCTCATAACGTGCCCAAAAAATTGTGACTGTCTACGTCTAATGTCTCTGATCAGTTTACGATCTTCGTTTGTTTCTTGAAGGACTTGTTCATTGGTCTTTCTGGCTGTCCATGGTATTCTTTGCATTTTCCTCAGAAACCACATTTCTACAGCCATCAGATGTTTTTCAGCCTGGCTGCTCATTGTCCAAGCTTCACATCCATATAAAAGTACAGGTTCTATGTAGCATCTCAACACTCTTTTTCTCGTTTCAATTGACATCTTTTTATTGGTCAGTATGTTTTTCATCTTGCTAAAGGCTACTTTTGCCATGGCGATTCTTGTTCTAATCTCTTCAAGGCATCTCCCATCAGATGTTATTACTGTTCCGAGATAATTGTACCTATTCACTTGTTGAAGAATATTCCCATTTACTTGTATATTACACTGTGGTATTTCGTTCTTCCTAGTGACGACCATAATCTGTGTATATGTATATAATATATACAGTTAAACTGTCAACTCGCAGTTGCTTGTTATGTTGACAGACACAACAGAGCGGCGTTGGCGGACACCAGGGTTAGACAGATGGTCTGCTGACACCAGGGTTAGACAGGTGGTCTGCTGACACCAGGGTTAGACAGATGGTCTGCTGACACCAGGGTTAGACAGATGGTCTGCTGACACCAGGGTTAGACAGATGGTCTGCTGACACCAGGGTTAGACAGATGATCTGCTGACACCAGGGTTAGACAGATGGTCTGCTGACACCAGGGTTAGACAGATGGTCTGCTGACACCAGGGTTAGACAGATGGTCTGCTGACACCAGGATCAAGAACTGTGTGTGAAACATGACAAGTTCAATACTTACACGGGCCGGCTTTTCTTGATAATGATCTTCTTGACGGTCTGCACATGAGTCTTGCCATCACTGGCCGTGTCCACGGTGGAGCTGTGACTTGTCTGGCTCTTAGACTCGCTGGATTCCGTCTTTTTGGTCTGGTACGTGGAGTCGTCTTGTTTTTTACTCTCCTTGACAAGAGTGGTTTCTTTAAATGCCTGATCTTCTGACGGCTTCACGTTGTCGTCTGATTTCTTGAGGTGGAAGACAGGTGACTGGCTGTGACCAGCATGGAACGGTAAATATGGTTGGTATATCGGAGACTGTATCACAGGAATCATTGGGAAATGGAATGGACTAACTGGCATGTACGGAGCCATCATGTGTTCATAAGGAGACCGCACCGGATAGTGAGGCGCTGGCTTCTGTGGGGACATGGAATTGTAGTTTTTCTTGTATTTAGAACTATCCTTGAATGAGTGCGAATCAGTGTAAACCTTGGACTGGTGGTTGGTGTCCTTCTTGTATACGTCACTGTTTTCATACATTGTTGAAGTTGACTTGTGTGACGTCATCACTCGTGGGTGGGAGTTTGTAGACTTGATTGTGTATTCATGATCATCGTGATAGTCTGCCCCGTGGCTGGACTGATAACTTGGTCCCTGCTTGGATTTCTCACTTGTCTTATAGCTGGTCTTGTAACTAGATTCGCCCTGATTGTGTGTAGAGGAACACAACATAAAGGCATTATTATTTAGCTGAATAAAATCACGTGAATGCTGAAACACAAAACAATGTTTAGTTTAAAATGAAGAGCTGAGACACATAAAGACAATATAATAGCAACACGTTGCACTTATAAAATCAAACGCCCATGTACGATCTGTTCAAACAATGTCAACGTCTAAAGTTCCTTTCGACGTTAACATTGTATGAACAAATCGTACTTGACCGTTTGCTTTTATAACTGTAACATTTCGCTATTATAACGTCTCCACCTAATTGTGGAGTTTGCCAATATCGCCCCTACATACTTGTTATAAAATCCTTGGAGAATATAATCACAATCACCGCTGGGATCAGCTGACTGCAGGTCAGTGTGATGTTCACACTGCCACTGTCAGCGTGCAGTGACAATTGTGCTTATCACTCTACCCAAGATGATCTGGAAGTTACTCGTTGAAATGATCAAATTATAAATGGGCTGTCATCATCGTATGTCAGATAAGCCTAAAGGCTCTCAGCCTCCTAAACATCTATGCGGGTCTTTTGTGAATGTGTGCGAATTTTGTTCGGTGTGGGTTAACAACTTCAAGAGCTGGTGTGTCGGCCACCATCGCCAGCCCAAAACACGGGGAAAGTCTCTGTACAGATACACCAACTTTGTGGCACCGATGAGAGAAAGCATAACTATCCGGTTTATAACATTAGAGCGCCCACTTGACAGTGAACATCAGCTAACACAATCGCCACTCTGTTTCCGTCAGAATGTGTCACGGACGTATATTAAGATTGTTTCTGTAGATATTGTGTTGTATCTACATCTACACCAACATCTCAGGATTGCGTTCTACCACACACACACACACGCACACACACATACACACACGCGCGCGAGCGCACGCACAGACACACACGTTTAATTCCCCACTTTCAGAAACCTTGGGCTGTATAACAGGTGAGCATTTAATATGATCTCTGTGGCACCAGTATGAGCCTGCCTATGGTGTTCTTCCATAGCGATCATATGCTGACGGTTTTACAGGATGTTACATCAGCCCAGCCAATGCCGTATACACTGTCGGTATGACACTAGACAGGCCTGTGTATCTAGAGATCTGCCGGCATGACACTAGACAGGCCTGTGTATCTAGAGATCTGCCGGCATGACACTAGACAGGCCTGTGTATCTAGAGATCTGCCGGTATGACACTAGACAGGCCTGTGTATCTAGAGATCTGCCGGCATGACACTAGACAGGCCTGTGTATCTAGAGATCTGCCGGCATGACACTAGACAGGCCTGTGTATCTAGAGATCTGCCGGCATGACACTAGACAGGCCTGTGTATCTAGAGATCTGCCGGTATGACACTAGACAGGCCTGTGTATCTAGAGATCTGAATCAGAGATGCATGGACATAGAATATCTAGACGTGTACAGGGACAACCCATGCAAAACCCAACATTCTGGCAGTAGACAGACAAGTATGGAAACGAGTTATACTTTGTGCAGCGGATGGAAATAGGACACGGCAAATAAGGGCAGGCATATGTTGGGAGACACTGCACACAGAGAAGGAAGCAAGTAACGCGGATTGTGTTTCATATTGTAGTTACATTTATGGGCGAAATTGTGCCTCTTCCTCTGATTGTCCATGACGTTTGGCGTCCGTACTCGTATTTGTCCAGGCTCCTGTCTTACATCAGACTAATGATTTCAGATACAGATGTCTCTGTGGGCCAGGGTGTCTACTGTCTACCATCTTCTTTAAGGTCTTCCTCGTCACTTTTCCAAATAAGTTTACAACCTATCCAGGCTGTCGTGAGGCAGGACCTAGTCATCAAAACAAATAGAAGTAGTCTAGAGGAAGAGCTGGCTTTTACGAATTCTTCTATTACTTATAATTCCTCTACCGTGGTTTTCTCTGGCCAAGTTGTTTTCATGTCTTGAAATGTTGGACAGCATCACTTGACTTCATTTAGCTATAATTGGTTCTTGTAAGCTCCCGGAGAAATTAATTCTGCTCTTTCTCCATCATATAACTTTCATATATATTCACTCCATCTCTGTATTAGATCACCGTCTTCCATTAATACCTTGTCTATCTTTGATTTCAAACATCCCGTGTTTAATCTTATGTTCTTGCTGTCAGTTCACTGATTTACTAGTGTATATTTTTAGCTTATTTTAATAGAGTATATTAAATTGTATTGCACTGCTCGTTTAACGAGGTTTCTTTTACCTTTACACAATTATCTCTTATTTGTTTATTTATCTTATTGTATACTTCTTTCCAGGATCTGCAACAATTAGTAGACGCTGTGGTTGTACACAGTGAGCAGCTGGGGTTGGAATTAAATTGTAGGAAGACACAGGTTATGGTCGTCACTAGGAAGAACGAAGTACCACAATGTAATATACAAGTAAATGGGAATATTCTTCAACAAGTGAATCGGTTTCAATTATCTCGGAACAGTCATAACATCTGATGGCAGATGCCTTGAAGAGATTAGAACAAGAATCGCCATTGCGAAAGTAGCCTTTAGCAAGATGAAAAACATTCTGACCAATAAAATGATGTCAATTGAAACGAGAAAAAGAGTGTTGAGGGGATACATAGAGCCTGTTCTTTTGTATGGATGTGAAACTTGGACAATGTGTAGTCAAGCTGAAAAACATCTGATGGCTGCAGAAATGTGGTTTCTGAGGAAAATGCAAAGAATACCATGGACAGATAGAAAAACCAATGACCAAGTACTACAAGAGACAAATGAAAATCGTAGATTGATTAGAGAAATTAGACGTAGACAGTCAAAATTTTTTGGACATGTTATGAGAAGAAATGGACTGGAGAACTTAGTGACAGCTGGCAAGATCGAAGGGAACAGACCAAGAGGAAGACCGAGAGGAAAATACCTGGATGGCTTGGCCACATGGCATGGACGAGACAGGAACACTGAGCTGATCCACGACTCTGGTGATCGAGTGAAATGGCGAATCATGACCGCCCACGCTTTCCGGCATGGCACATGATTGATTGATTGATTGATACTTCTTTCTTCTTCCTCTTCTTCTTCAGCGTTCCGAGCCATTGAGGTTCTTTGCTGCAGATACAATCCGTCTCCATTCGTCTCTCTGGTTGACCTTCTCTTGCCAGTCATTGATTCCAAGTGCTTGTAGGTCTGTATATGTATTATCTCTCCACCGTCTTCTTTCTTGGTCTACCTCGGGGTCTACGGTCATTTATTTCCTGAGTGTAAGCGAGTTTTGTTTCCCTATTATCTTCCATTCTTTCTATACGCCCCAGCCATTGTAGTCTATTAGCCTTCATGATACCAGTGATTAGCGGGGACTTAAACAGATCATAAATGTCTTTGTTACTTCTTCTTTTCCACTCTCCACTTTGTGTATCCCTAATGGGTCCAAAGATGCGTCTTAAAACTTTGTTCTCAAAGGTTTGTAGCAAGGCTTCGTCTCCTTTCGTTGTACTCCAGGTTTTAGAGCCATACAGCACAACTGGTCTGATCAGTGTTTTGTATATTGTGATCTTGGTGTTACAAGATAGCGCCTTTGATTTTAGTAGATGTTGTAGTGCATAGTATATCTTATTTCCAGAATTGATTCTAGTTTGTATTTCTTCCCTTATGATGTTGGAGCAGTTGAAGATTGTACCCAGGTATGTGTATGCATAACCAAGCAGCTTGGATGTTCCTCCAATACCACATTCCTCCTTTACCCTCCTTACAACTTTCTCTAGAGCCAGATTGAAGAGTAGCGGCGATAGTGCATCACCCTGTTTCAAGCCAGATGTTATTTGGAAAGGGTCTGATTTCCTGCCTTTATATGTTACTATATTATAAGTATCTTCCATGCATAGTCTGCTCATGTTGATTAACTTCCTTGGTATTCCAAATTCCCGCATAGCTTTCCATAGACTATTCCTATGGACACTATCATAAGCCTTTTTAGCATCCACAAAAATTTTATGGAGATCTCTTTTATATTCCCAATTTTTCTCGGCTATTTGTCGTAAGATAAATATCTGATCTATTGTTGATCTGTTTTGTCTAAATCCCGCCTGGTAGTCACCTAATATGTATTCTGAATATGGTTTTAGTCTATTTAGTAGTACTGAGGATAGTATATTATAGCTTATGGACAGTAGTGATATTCCTCTATAATTTTCACACTGGAACTTGTCTCCTTTCTTAAAGATAGGTATCAATAATGACTCTTTCCAGTCATGGGGTAATTCTTCAGTCCTCCAGATTTTTATTATTAGTTCGTATAGCTTTAGATGTAATGCATGGCCACCCGCCTTTATAAATTCAGCAGCAATTCCATCAGCCCCAGTTGCCTTATTGTTTTTAAGTTATGTGATTACATATAGGATTTCTTCAAATGCAGGTTCTTCAATTTGTGGTTCACACGTTAGAACCTCTTCCTATGGGAAAGTGTTACTTGGAGCTTCACAATTTAGTAATTCAACAAAGTATTCTTTCCATGTGTTGCACATTTCCTCATTGGTATTTATCATATTCCCATTTTTGTCTTTTAAACCATATGTGTTGTGTTGGTGCCCTCGTTTCATTGACTTCAGTTCTTTAAAAAACTTTCTGGATTCGTTTTTCTGGTGATTAGTTTCCATATCTTTGATTATATTACTCATATATTCTCGCTTCTGCTGTCGAACTATTTTTGTAGCCTCTTTACATTCATTTCTATATTGCTCTTCCTTTTGGATGTTGTTGATGTCATTTAGCCATAGCTGTCTGGCATTCTTTTTCCTAATGACAGCTTCTTCACTAATAAATTATTGTAGTTATAAGTAATCTAGAAAACATAGAGAAAAAAAGGAAAGGGGGAGTGGGTGTTGACTGTCATGTTGCAACGGTGGAAGACTTATTGGCCTGGCTATTATGGGGCACAGAATACAATGTCAAGCATTCACTTTGAGTGGAAGTAAGAAATGCAATCAAGAAGACCGAATGTCAGGGATATGTTCAGCTAATTCTACTTCTTGATATAAAAGTGGAATACTTCTCTTTTCTAATTCAGAAACCATTGTTTTAGAAAGAATTATAATTCACCAGAAATGGATTCGGTAGAAATATAATGCCAATGAAAACGTATCCACTAATAACTAGTAAATTCGAAATCCGTTTGAACATAAACAATAGACAGCCAAGTGCAGCTGATTGCTAAATCTACAAGACTGTCCCAAAGATGGTTTTGCAGCGGAATGGTTATTTCAAGAAGTAAACTATAATTAGTGACACTTTCATGCTGCTAAACATTGTTTTACAATTTGCAACATCTGGAAAGGCACAAGCGACAATAAATACTTGCCGTATCGTCGTTGGAACAATCAACAATAAATACTTGCCGTATCGTCATTGGAACAATCAACAATAAATACTTGCCGTATCGTCGTTGGAACAATCAACAATAAATACTTGCCGTATCGTCGTTGGAACAATCAACAATAAATACTTGCCGTATCGTCGTTGGAACAATCAACATTGGAGGGCCAGTCGCAGACTTCCAGACCTGTGTTGAAGTACAGTCCACTGGGACAAGTAAACAGGAATGGCTTCATGTGGGCACACTGGTAGAATTTCGTGCACTCGTAAGGGTGGGCCACAAACTTCACCTGTGTATGTATGAGTGAGATGCTGCTTATATACGTCGTTGAAAAATGTATTAATGAAATATTGTTGATTATGCCGTTTAATAAATGTATGTATGAGATGAATTGTCTTTTGAAAATGTATGAATGAGATGTTGAAATTCCTCGTTTAAAAATGTGCCAGTATTATGAAATACTAGCTGACCCGGCCCGGCTTCGCCCAGACTCTGGTGAGGAGCATCTCATTTAATTCATATAAGTAGTCATATAAGTTCTCGTTCCCGTTACCGACTATCTGTCTGTCTGTCTGTCTGTCTGTCTGTCTATCTGTCTGTCTGTCTGTCTGTCTGTCTGACCCGGCCCGTCTTCGCCCAGACTCTGATGGGGAGCATCTCATTTAATTCATATAAGTAGTCATATAAGTTCCCGTTCCGACTATCTATCTGTCTGTCTGTCTGACCCGGCCCGGCATCGCCCAACTCCTGGTGGGGAGCATCTCATTTAATTCATATAAGTAGTCATATAAGTTCCCGTTCCCGACTGTCTGTCTGTCTGTCTATCTATCTATCTATCTGTCTGTCTGTCTGTCTGACCCGGCCCAGCCCATGGTGGAGAGCATCTCATTTAAATTATATAAGTAGTCATATAAGATCCCGTTCCCGACTATCTGTCTGACTGTCTGTCTGTCTTGGGTAAATGTAGGAGGGAGGAGGAAGAGGGAGGTGGAGGAGGGAAGAGGAGGGAGGAGGAGGGAGGAGACAGGAGGAGTAGGGAGGAATAGGAGGGAGGAGGAGGGATTAGGAGGAGGAGGGAGGAGTAGGGTGGAGGAGGAGGCGAGGAGGAGGGAGGAGGAAGAGGGAGGAGGAGGGAGAAGGAGGGAGGAGGAGAACGCAGGAGGAGAAGGGAGCAGGAGGAGGAGAGGGAGGAGGAGGGAGAGGGAGGAGGAGGGAGAGGAGGAGAGAGTAGGAGGAGGGAAGAGGCGGAGGGAGAAGGAAGAGGGAGGAGGAAGAGGGAGAAGGAGGAGGGAGAAGGAGGAGAAGGAGGGGGAGGAGGAGGAGGGAAGAGGAGGAGGGGAGGAGGAGGAGGGAGGAGGAATGTGAAGGGAGGAGGAGGGAGGAGGTAGAGGGAGGAGGAGGAGGGAGGCGGAGAGAGGAGGAGGAGGGAGGAGGAGGAAGAGGAAGGAAGAGGAATGTGAAGGGAGGAGGGGGGAGGAGGTAGAGGGAGGAGGAGGGAGGAGGAGGAGGTAGAGGGAGGAGGAGGGAGGAGGAGGAGGGATGAGGCGGAGAGGGAGGAGGAGGAAGGAGGAGGGGGAGGAGTGAGGAGGAGGGAGGAAGAAGGAGGAGGAGGGAGGAGGAGTGGTGAGGAGGAGGGAGGAGGAGGAGGGAGGAGGAGAGAGGAGGAGGAGGGAGGAGGAGGGATGAGGAGGAGGGAGGAGGAGGAATGTGAAGGGAGGAGGAGGGAGGAGGTAGAGGGAGGAGGAGGAAGGAGGAGGGGGGGGAGGGAGGAGGAGGAGGTAGGAAGAAGGAGGAGGGAGAAGGAGGGATGAGGAGGAGGAGGGAGGAGGAGGAAGAGGGAGGAGGAGGAATGTGAAGGGAGGAGGAGGGATAGGGAGGAGGGGGAGGGGAAGAGGAAGAGGGTAGGAGGAAGAGTGGAGAGGAGGAGGGAGGAGGTAGAGGGAGGAGGAGGAGGGAGGAAAAGGGAGGAGGGAGGAAAGGGAGGAGGGAGGAGGAGAGAGGAGGAGGAGGGAGGAGGTAGGAGGAGGAGGAAGAGGGAGGAGGAGGGAGGAGAAGGAAGGAGGAGGAAGAAGGAGGAGGAAGAGGGAGGAGGATGGAGGAGGGAGAGGGAGAAAGAGGGAGGAGGAGGAAGGAGGAGGAAGAGGAAGGAGGAGGAAGAGGGAGGAGGAGGAAGAGGGAGGAGGATGGAGGAGGGAGAGGGAGGAGGGGAAGAGGAAGAGGGTAGGAGGAGGAGGGGAGAGGAGGAGAAGAAGGGAGAAGGAGGGAGGAGGAGAAGGAGGAGGAGGGAGGAGGAGGGGAGAGGAGGAGGGAGGAGGCAGAGGGAGAAGAAGGAAGGAGGAGGAGGAAGGAGGGAGAGGAAGGAGGGAGAATGAGGAGGGGAGGAAGGAAAGGGAGGTGGAAGAGGAGGAGGGAGGAGGAAAGAGGTAGGGGGAGGAGGAGGTAGAGGGAGGAGGAGGAGGAAGGAAAGGGAGGAGGAAGAGGAGGAGAAGGGAGGAGGAGGGTGGAGGGAGGAGGAGGAGGTAGAGGGAGGAGGAGGGAGGAGGTAGGAGGAGGAAGAGGGAAGAGGGAGAAGAAGGGAGAAAGAGGAGGGAGGATGATGAGGGAGAAGGAGGCAGGAGGAGGAGGAGGGAGGCAGGAGGAGGAGGAGGGATGAGGAGGGAGAGGGAGGAGGAGGGAAGATGAGGGAGGAGGCGGAGGGAGTAGGAGGGAGGAGGATGGAGGAGGAGGGGAGAGGAAGAGGGAGAAGGAAGAGGGAGAAGGAGGAGGGAGGAGGGAGAGGGATGAGAGGGAGGAGGAAGAGGAGAAGGGTGGAGGGAGGAGGTAGAGGGAGGAGAAGAGAGGAGGAGAGAGTTCGCCATTCCGAATTCATACTCGTCTAGTTCTTCCCTTCTACACGACTGTAGATAACTTCCTTACACATAAAAGATGAATTGTTATTGATATTGCCGTGGCATGGAGGAATATCAGCAGCAGAGTTGATCCAAAAAACCAAAGACTGAGATCTACGGAGAGCCATGAACGCCTACGCCAGCCGGCACGGCACTTGA
Source organism: Cepaea nemoralis (assembly GCA_014155875.1). Classification (NCBI taxonomy): domain Eukaryota; kingdom Metazoa; phylum Mollusca; class Gastropoda; order Stylommatophora; family Helicidae; genus Cepaea; species Cepaea nemoralis. Next base: position 49,473 of record JACEFZ010027996.1, on the reverse strand, counting down.
TGATGATGATTGCCGTGTGACGATTCTGTGTAGTCACGTCATTTTCTTCCCTTTCCCTAGCGTTTTGGTTCGGGGATTCTTTCATCATCATCATCATATATTTACGTACGTATTTTGGGAGGGGGAGGAGGGAGGAGGAGGAAGAAGAAAAAAAAACTATGACAGTTGACAGCTCTGGAATGAAAGGAAGGCGTGTAGAAAATTTCATCTCAATCGGATGGGCCGTTCGCGAACAAATAAAGGACATACATATTTACATACATACATATATACATACACATATACATACACTTTGTTTTATAGATATAGATTTAAAGATGTATGTTGAAAATGTATGACTGAGATGCTTTTGAAGGATGTCAATGAAAATATGTGAATGACATGCTGTTTATGTGTCCCTAAAAATGTTATGAATGAGGTGTGGACAAATGTCGCTTAAAATTTATTATAATGAAAGTGTTGGCATGACAACGGCATTACGCTCTCTTTACTTGCAAGACACCTCACATGTTTACTAAGTTATACGTTGAGCATGGTCAAGCAAGTTGGTACTGGTTTCTCATGCATGCATTGGACTGAGTCCCTACAGGGGTGCTCAGTTTGTAGCACCAGTACACGCGGTCATTGGACTGAGTCCCTACAGGGGTGCTCAGTTTGTAGCACCAGTACACGCGGTCATTGGACTGAGTCCCTACAGGGGTGCTCAGTTTGTAGCACCAGTACACGCGGTCATTGGACTGAGTCCCTACAGGGGTGCTCAGTTTGTAGAGTTCGTCTTGGCACCAGTACACACGGTCATTGTGGACTGACAGAGCGGGTACGTTGGTTGCAGCTGCCACTACAACAGTGTCGTCAGGTGCATCGATCAGATCTCCTGAACGCTCTTTGTGAGTCGGGCTGAGGACGAGGACTTTCAACTGAATAAATTAACATCGGTAATGTGGCAAGCAAGCCTTCTGACTGAAGATCTGTGTGGCCAGGGCAGAGAATCACGTCCAAACTATCAGACATAGCTCCTCAATCAACATAGGGCTGGCATAGTATTCGCTGATGGATTTACTTGGGAAGAGATCGAAGCATATGCGGACGTGTCCTGTGTGTAGTGATGATAATTCAAACTGACCTGACGTTAAGTTAACGCCGAATAATGTATTTCTTGGGGCTATCGCCGAGAACAGATACGATCAACATCATCATGCAGAACATCCCACATATCACAATCTTCCCTGAAAAATTCTCGATGTTGTGCTACTGCCCCTGTCTCGGGCAGTTTCCTGAAGGGCGCCTTAAATATTCTTCTCTTGTATTTGTACGTGTTTGCTGGTGTAGTGCCATCAGCCCCTAATGCCGTGTGTCTGCATTGCAGTGGCCAATCTCCCACTGACGTCTGGTGAGCAGCCTCAATACACAGGCTTGGCCATGGGAATGGTATTCCTATGAGATTCTCATGGGAAAGGTCCCATGGGATGGGACTGGATGGGACAGCACACATTTGTATTTCCCATGGGACAGCACCTGGACAGTAGCCATGTCATAGCAACTTGATCTACATCAGAGCTACCCTTAATTTTGTTTATTTGTTTACGTTTTTAAAGCCTTTTATCCTTCTTTTTTTCTTTATAGATTTGTATCTATTCTTTATCTTGTGGTGGGACACAGGATAAATAAATAAATACACATAGCCTTTTATTATGTAAGACTACATTTTGGTGCGTTACCAGCAAAAATAGAAGACATGGTTAAGTCAGTTGTTATTAAAAAGAAAGGGAATGTGGACACCAATAAATGAGCCAATGATTTAATCGCGTTTTCTAAGTCTGTTGTTCCAACTGTTATTTCATTCAGCAAGTATTTAAATCTTTATTCTGAATCATCTGCTGTAAGTAAAGTAGCAGGAATTGTAGAACAAAAGCCGAAACTGTGATTTTGACTTATTTTTTTATCCTCCACCAAACAAAGCACTTAAGTTTGATGACCCACAGAAACAAATGCCTTGAGATGAAGTCACCATGTTTCAAACAAAGGAAAGGCAACCAACTTCACAACCATTAAATCATTGGAAAATGAACATAGGTTTCCACTGCTAAAAGCAAGTGTGAAAATTGTTTTGGCCATACCAGGTGGTTACTTACGGGGGTAGGTGAGCCGGTCTCTCAGAAAGCAATGGCAAATTACTGGGAGTAAACTTGCCAAGATACGAGGATAAGTTAATAAGTAAGTCACAAATGGCTGTAGAAAAATAACTAAATATGATAACAACTTGAAATCAGTTTATTTTTATACATACATTATCTCTTTGTTTCTCAACATAATTTCCACCAACATTGATGCACTTATCTCATTGTTTTATCAGTCCTCCCAAACCGGGTCCAGTTGCTCTCACTGTGCATTTACTGTTGTTGCATAAGCTTCTACATAGGTTTGTTAGATGTGTACTCACTCCATATTGTTTAAGGATTTCCCACAGCTTGTTTCTATCTACTCTATCAAATGCTTTTTCTTGGTCGACAAAGGCTAAGTAGAGTGTTTCATTGAATTCGATCTGCGCATCCTTTGTTTTTCCTAAATCCAAGTTGTGTTTCGCTTAGCTGGGGTTCTATAAGTAGTTCATAATCATTTCTCAATAGGATATGCGGGGAGAAAAAAAAAGAAAAAAAAAAGTGTCATCAGTAGCACTAGAGCGCTTATTTAGTGCACCTGGTTTGTTGTTGAGTAAGTTACAAAAGCGGATGTTACCAGCTTTCGTTATAAACTCTGTGTATATCAGACTTGCATGTAAGATGTTTATATGTTTGCATATCCTTTACAGGACATCGCTGTCAACATCAGCATCTTTCAGCTGATTGTTGATTTTTGGCAAGATTACGCTCAGTAGTTTGCCATTGCTTTCTGAGCGGCCGGCTCACATACCCCGTAAGTTACCGACGCGATTCGAACCACTGCTGATTCTCACCGTCGTCACGTTACTTACGAGAGTATACGAGATTACGGAGAAAAGTCGCAACTTCACAACCATTAAACTATTGGGAAAATGAACATAGATTTCCACTGCTAACAGCAAGGGCGAAAATTGTCTTGGCCATACCAGTGTCCTCAGCGGCAGTAGAGCACTTAATTAGTGCAGCTGGATTGTTGTTGAGTAAGTTACGAAAACGGATATTACCAGCTCTCGTTGTAAACTTTGTGTATATCAGATTTGCATGTAAGATGAGAATTGTGGAAATGCTTTAGTGATTATCTGGATTAATTGAATTATTGGCAATAGTCGATCAGCTTTGATAATGTGCTGAATGAGCAGAGTGACTCGGAAACAGAATGAGAGTGTCAGTCAGAATGACACTGAACTGTCATATTTAGTTTAAACTTTTTTTTATAAAATACCCTTGAATATTACAATTAATAAATTCTGTCGTTTTACATGTCTCTTTGTATATATAGTCCTATTCAGTAGACACTAAACCTAAACTTTCGTAAATTTCATAATTATAATCCTATTTAGTAGACACTAAACCTAACCTTTCATAAATTTCATAATTGTATTTGAACTGTATTCCATATTAATATTATCATGAGAATCCCATAGGATGGGGACAGGCATAAATTACCATGGGATGGGGTGGGACAGAAAAATATGTCCGATGGACAAACCTGTTAATACAGGATATCAAGTCAATGATTCTCACGTCATCATACAGTACGGGGTATATACAGCTGACGCCTGGTGAACAACCCAAGTGCAGGATATCAAGTCAATAATACCGACTCATGTCATCAGACAGTACGGGGTTTATGGTGCTGACGCCTGGTGAACAACCTCAATGCAGGATATCAAGTCAATAATACCGACTCATGTCATCAGACAGTACGGGGTTTATGGTGCTCTACCTATATTTTAGGCCACACGAAACTCCATGAATGGTCTGATACATATCACATCGATCACCTTTACTTCCCGCGAAGTTTCCTGGTACCTATGTTAGGTTAAGTTAACATGAGAGCGCAGGTCAGCGGGTATCTATGTCAGGTTAAGGTGACATGAGAGCTCAGGTTAGTTAAAACAAAACCTCACCTCGATGAAGATTCAAACAGACGATCACAATTCTAACATGCAAGCCATTAGTTACACATTTATGCAGGGGACAGGTTCAACTCCCTGTCGGTGACTACAGCATGGAGGGAGACAGGTTCAACTCCCGGTCGGTGACTACAGCATGGAGGGGACAGGTTCGACTCCCGGTCGGTAACTACAGCATGGAGGGGACAGGTTCGACTCCCGGTCGGTAACTACAGCATGGAGGGGACAGGTTCAACTCCCGGTCGGTGACTACAGCATGGAGGGGACAGGTTCGACTCCCGGTCGGTGACTACAGCATGGAGGGGACAGGTTCAACTCCCGGTCGGTGACTACAGCATGGAGGGGACAGGTTCAACTCCCGGTCGGTAACTACAGCCTTCCATGTTGATGTTGTTTAGTATGTCCACTACCGGCTCTGTGGCGAAGGGGTTATGCACCAGAAACACAGCTGCGGGTAATTTGACAGCAGTCTGCCATGCGCCGGTTTTCGTACAATAGTATGAGTGCCGGTCCTCGGGAAGGTTAACCCGGTCAACAAATGCCCGCAAAAGTCGGATGTGTCGGTCTAACGGCGCAAGAACGCCGCTCTTCTGTAAACAGGCACAACGCAATCACGTCCGAAACAACTCCAGATGAACGCAGTAGAAGAAGAAGTATGAGTGCCAATCATTCAGAAAGTAATCGAAAAATCACAAATAGCAAAAGTCTTCCTGGGGTTGACTGCAACGTCCTGTAAAGGATGTGTTTTTTTTCCGCGTTTCCATCCTGTTTCAGGATATTGCGGTCAACATCAGCATCTTTCAGCTGTATGTTGACTCCTAGGCTAGATTACGCTCATCAGCACGCCGCGACTTTCTGAGCGACCGGATCCATACTCTCATAAGTCTCCGGCGCGACTTTAACACATCTAATTCTCGTGCGCTCACGTCAACCACGAGAGTATTCGGGGTTAACGGAGAAAGCTGCTAACCCCTCGGCCAGGGATAACTTTTTGTTTAGAGTGAGCCCTCTAATCTTCATTTCTTTCTTCTATATGTGCTAATGATACTGTGAGAGCTGATGTTCTGTCTTCGTGCAACGCTCTCCGTTACTAAGAGAACTAATATCCAGTCTTCATGTAAAATTCTCCATTACTGGGACTAATGATGTAGACTTCATATAAAATTCTCCATGAATGAAAGAACTTATGTGATGATTTTGTGTATGATCAACGATACTGGAAGAGCTGATCCGTCACTCCGGCGAATATGGGAGTTTCGATCATATGAAATCTCATCTGTGTAAACGTTTATAATGACAATCAGACATTATCCTGTCTCTTTAACAAAATCAGACGCCATTTAGTGTGGGTCTGCTCTGATAACATTAGCCGTCCATGTGTGTGTGTGTGTGAGAGAGAGAGAGAGAGTGTGTGTGTGTGTGAGTGTGCGTGTGTGTGTGTGTGTGCGTGCGTGCGTGCGTGCGCGTGCGTGCGTGTGTGTGTGTGTGTTGTTGTTTTTTATGAACGAGCGGATTCTGGCAAGATCAACCGTCCGTTGGTGTGTGGGTGTCTGTGTTTATGAACGAGCCGACTCTGTCCGCTGGTGTGTGGGCGTGTGTGTGTGTTTGTGTGTGTGTTTTCATGAACGAGCCGACTCTGGTAAGATCACCCGCCCGTTGGTGTGTGGATGTCTGTGTGTATGAACGAGCCACTCTAACAGAGTTAAGCGTGAGAGGTGTGTGCTATGAACGCGTGATCAAACTGTACATCATTAATGCACTCTCTTGAAATACAACAATTGCTAGTGTCAACCACACCGTGGAACATGCAGTGTGAGATTTCTGATTGTCAGAAGACGTCCCTCTTACACGAATGTTTTGACCTCAATATCTTCTTCACACTCTAGGAGGCGGAGGTTCGAGCCACACTTAGATCATGCCTCCCAAGCGTCTTTCTCCAAATCTATGACTGTAAGCAGCAGCAATAAACCCTACGTAACGACTGGTCATGTCGTGCCTGTGCACCGCCGCTGTGACATCCCGATCGTCATCGAGAGAGCACCTCATGAAGCTCGAGCAATGTGATCTATTTATTACCTTCCCACGACAGCTGTGACATTTGACTAGGCGAAAACCAACTACTTTCTCTCAGCCGCTGCACCCACTTTTGTGCCAACCCCCGCAGCCCAGACGTGCTAAACTAGCTGGATCTTGTTGACATTCCTCAACATGTGAGCGATGACGCTTAGAGTCACAGAGAACCGACATTGTGTAAATGATGCCAATATGAGAACATAAGCTCATCATTACCGGAGTGCGTCAATTTCTGCTCGGTTACTTCTACCTCGCTTTCTTTTATGTTGTCGCAAGGATCATGTGTAAATATACCTCCATTACAATGTCTCGTATTAATGTTGGACAAACAGACAGTGAAATAACTGGCTTTTTAGCTTTACAAGCGTGTGACGTCTCGGAGAATAAGTCTGTACAAGACACGGGACAACTCTCAAGTTTTTTTAGAGTTGTCTGCAAGTGAAGAGCATAAACGTGAATCGCTTGCCGGAGAGTGGTTAACATTTGTATTGTGCTCTTTTCATAAAGTGGTTAACATTAACATATATCTCTTGTCTGAAAGTGAAACTGAAAGGGAAGACCAGGAGAACTTTTAATCAGATAGCGGTGGGAACGATTAGTAGTGTGACTCTTCGCTGGCTGTTGAACGAGGGGACGGAGCACGTATGGGAATGTCCTGAGTGCAGTGATGTCGGTTCTTAACTCAACTCACCTCAACTCTCTTGTCTGAAAGTGGTTAACTTTAACGAAATCTGAAAGTGGTTAACATTAACATATATCTCGTGTCTGAAAGTGGTTAACATTAACATATCTCTCTTGTCTGAAAGTGGTTAACATTAAAATATCTCTCTTGTCTGAAAGTGGTTAACATTAACATATCTCTCGTGTCTGAAAGTGGTTAACATTAACATATCTCTCGTGTCTGAAAGTGGTTAACATTAGCATATCTCTCGTGTCTGAAAGTGGTTAAAATTAACGTGCATCTTGGTGTGGTTATAATTAACCGTATGCTCTTGTCTAAATTATGCCCTATGAACAATAATTGACATGTATTGATAGACATTCACATAACCTCCAAGCTGTTTCAGTGATCATCTTAAATCTTGGATGGTAACATTATGTTAGAATGTGTTGTGTTATTTTGTATCAAATTCATTCATTCATTCATTCATTCATTCATTCATTCATTCATTCATTCATTCATTCAGTAGAATGTCCTTTGCAGAACCTCGCTCCCATAACAACCATCCGGAAAACTTCTCGATCATAAGCAAGATGTCTCAATGTATCACATTGCTCATAGAATTATTGAGATATCTTAAAATATACAAAATTACTTTTTGAGAAGCTTTGGAAATTTAAACTAAACATACACAAATGTCCTACGCTGACACGCTGGAAACTAACAGAAACCTAAGACATGTCCATTGCTGGAAAATTGGAAACTCAAATAAAATTAAGACTGACACTTGCAAACATGTCCTACAATGACACATTGGAAACAACAAAAACAAAGACTAACACATACACACGTGCCCTACGTTGACACATCGGAAACTAACAGAAACCAAAGACAGACACTTACAAACATGCCCTACGTTTATGCATTGGAAACAAACAGAAACCAAAGACAGGCACTTACAAACATGCCCTACGTTGACACATTGGAAACAAACAGAAACCAAAGACAGGCACTTACAAACATGCCCTAGGTTGACACATTGGAAACTAACAGAAACCAAAGACAGGCACTTACAAACATGCCCTACGTTGACACATTGGAAACAAACAGAAACCAAAGACAGGCACTTACAAACATGCCCTACGTTGACACATTGGAAACAAACAGAAACCAAAGACAGGCACTTACAAACATGCCCTACGTTGACACATTGGAAACAAACAGAAACCAAAGACAGGCACTTACAAACATGCCCTACGTTTACACATTGGAAACTAATAGAAACCAAAGACAGGCACCTACAAACATGCCCTACAATGACACACTGAAAACAAACAAAAACAAAGACTAACACATACACACTTGCCCTACGTTGACACATCAGAAACTAACAGAAACCAAAGACTTACACATACAATCAATTCCTACGCTAACACATTGGAAACTAACCAAAACCAAGGATAGACACATAAACATGTCCTCCTCTGACACATTGGAAACAAATAGAATCCAAAGACACACATACAAACATGCTTTACGCTGACACATTGGAAACAAACAGAAACCAAAGACAGACACATACAAACATGAAACAAATAGCACAGTGAAACAGTTTGATACTCACACCATAAGAACACGTGACGTCAGGACTGCTGTTATCTGTCGCGGTGTATGTGTTCTTGGAGTACCCCATGTCGTTGTTGTCATTACCACTGTACTCCTTCTTACCTCCATTGGCATTGTCTTCTCCGCCGTCAAAGTAACCTTTGTAGTCGCCACCATCATCCGTCTCCCAGTACTTATTCTTGCCTTTGCCAGAATTATCAGTGTCGTATTGCTTCTCCTCTTTGTCGTCGTTGTAATCATCAGTTTTCTCTTGTGAATATTTAGCGTTATTGGCTGTTTCTCTGGTGTTCTCCTTTCCCGACTTGAAGCTGTTGGAGTAATGTTGTCTGTTGCTTGTGTCTATTGAAGAGCCTTCTGTGTGTTTGCCGCTGTAGTATTTACCCGATATGTGCTCATCACTTTCCGAATGTCTTTTCACAGTTTTCTCGTCCAGCTCTGAGCAGGCTACAGTGAACACTGCCAACAGAATCATTCAAAAATGGTGGCATTTAAATAAAGCAACAACATGTATTTATTCGCAGACACAAACAGCACAGCTGCTGCACACAGTTTACATAACCATTGCACAATTTTTGTTTAACTCATAGGACCCCTGCTCACATGTTTCACTGTGACAATATATGCCATCATCGGGTGCTCTACATATGTAACCACTTGTTACATATTTTATTGTGACAACATATGCCAGCACTTGCGTACCTACTACTATTTGTTCCATTCCATCATGATTCACCATTTCACTCGATCACCAGAGTCGCGGATCAGCTCAGTGTTCTTGACTCGATCATAACACGTGGCCAAGTCATCCAGGTATTTACTTCTCAGTCTTCACCTTGTTCTCTTCCCCTCGATCTTGCCAGTTGTCACCATTTGTTACTTTTATTGTGACAACATATGCCATCATCGTGTACTATATGTGTGTGGCGTAACAGTCTCTGAGCTTCTGTAAGCAGTTCGCTGTGTCTTGCTCTATTTTTCTTCCTCTTCGTCTCTTAATGCGCCTTCCGTCGTTATGCTATGTTATGTTACAGTACGTGTAACGACGTTATGCTATGTTATGTTACGGTCCGTGTAACAACATTATGCTATGTTATGTTACAGTACGTGTAACGACGTTATGCTATGTTATGTTACGGTCCGTGTAACAACATTATGCTATGTTATGTTACGGTACGTGTAACGACGTTATGCTATATTATGTTACAGTAAGTGTAAACGACGTCTGCTATGTTATGTTACGGTCCGTTGTAACAACATTATTCTATGTTATGTTACGGTACGTGTAACGACGTTATGCTATGTTATGTTACAGTAAGTGTAACGACGTTATGCAATGTTATGTTACGGTCCGTGTAACAACATTATGCTATGTTATGTTACGGTACGTGTAACGACGTTATGCTATGTTATGTTACAGTAAGTGTAACGACGTTATGCTATGTTATGTTACGGTCCGTGTAACAACATTATGCTATGTTATGTTACGGTACGTGTAACGACGTTATGCTATGTTATGTTATGGTCCGTGTAACAACATTATGCTATGTTATGTTACAGTACGTGTAACGACGTTATGCTATGTTATGTTACAGTACGTGTAACGACGTTATGCTATTTTATGTTACGGTACGTGTAACGACGTTATGCTATGTTATGTTACGCTAAGTGTAACGACGTTTCTGCACACTGGTCATTCCCATTCGTGATCAGTCCTCCTATGCAGCAGCCATCCCAAGTATTTCAGCTGTTTCTTGCAATGAGACGTTGGTTCTGTCTCTTCTCTTGAGTTGTATTGGTGTAAATAAGTTTTAAGAAAGACCCTTTTTTAGACCTTGAGTTGTATTTGGTATATCTTAACTAAGCTCGGTAAATGACCCTTTACACGCCTTGATTTGGGGCTATATTAACTAAGCAAAGTAAATGTTCCTTTGCACGACTTTAGTTGAAGATATTAGTATCTAAACTCGGTAAATGACCCTTTACACGCCTTGAGTTGGGGATATATTAACTAAGCAAAGTAAATGTTCCTTACACGACTTTAGTTGAAGATATTAGTAACTAAACTCGGTAAATGACCCTTTACACACCTTGAGTTGGGGATGTATTAACTAAGCAAAGTAAATGTTCCTTACACGACTTTAGTTGAAGATATTAGTAACTAAACTCGGTAAATGACCCTTTACACACCTTGAGTTGGGGATATATTAACTAAGCAAAGTAAATGTTCCTTCACACTACTTTAGTTGAAGATATTAGTAACTAAACTCTGTAAATGACCCTTTACACGCCTTGAGTTGGGGATATATTAACTAAGCAAAGTAAATGTTCCTTACACGACTTTAGTTGAAGATATTAGTAACTAAACTCGGTAAATGACCCTTTACACACCTTGAGTTGGGGATATATTAACTAAGCAAAGTAAATGTTCCTTCACACTACTTTAGTTGAAGATATTAGTAACTAAACTCTGTAAATGACCCTTTACACACCTTGAGTTGGGGATATATTAACTAAGCAAAGTAAATGTTCCTTACACGACTTTAGTTGAAGATATTAGTAACTAAACTCGGTAAATGACCCTTTACACGCCTTGAGGTGTATCGGGCATATATTAAGTAAGTCAAGTCAAGGACATGTTTAGATGCTGTCAGGCGTATTGAGTATGTGGTAGTTAAGTTAGCTGCATATTACAGGACATCGCAGTCAATCAAAGCATGGCGTTCTGCTTCCAAATCGCCCGTAGCTGCGGTATGCGGGATTACGGATCGCATTAGTAAATCCATTCGCCACAAAGCCGGCATGTAGTAGTAGCGCCATATTGTATAGACTACTGGGCAACCGATGGGTGGCGTGGACAGCGTCAGGCCGGCCGCATTTACTGCCAGTGACATTTGCTAGTACCTAGGTCAGGCTGGCTCGACCTGGAAATCCAGGCAAATTTTCAGAATCTGTCTTATGCGGATTCGAACCCACGAGGACCGGTCTGGCAGGCGAGCGTCGTTCCCCCAGACTTCAGCGGCTGGAATTAATTGATGCATAGAGGCTACACTCAGACAACACAGTTCAGTCAGACTACCACCTGCCGTTAACTGAAGGCTTTTCTCAAAGAGACACTAAAGACACGCTTAGACACTGATGTGACTGAACTTTTCTATAGAGCATTTATGAGAAACCTAACGTGACTGCTGCAGATTACATACATTATTGTACATATAAATGCAGAATGTCTATTTAGAGTGGAAAAACATTATATCTTTAACTATAACACACGCATTTTACAGCAAGAGCTAAGATAGCAGCAATGAAATTAGGAACAGACCAGAGGAGAGACATGTGATCATAGAGGCAGGCCAAGCAACAGAACAAGAGAGCGCCAATTCTGACTAACATTGACTGGGTAAAAGAAGCAACAAGACGTAACAACGACAAAGTGTCGTTATTTTTGAGTCTTACCAGCACTCACGATGCACAAAAGCAAAATATGATTGCCGTCCATTTTATGAATGGACTTGTCGAGATCAACGGTTGAAATTAATGAAATCTGTAAACTTATTTCATCTAGAGAAGCATCTCTCGAAGCAAACAATAAGCTACTCGAATCTCGAAGATGTGGATCAAGTCAAAGTGACCAACTTTGTTTACTCGAGCTTAAATACTGGAGTTAGCGGAGTCGAGAAGGGATCTTCCTGGTGGCGGCACACTGCAGGACACAAATAGACAGTCAGAGGCAGGAGTCTAATCCCTGGACCAGATCGGGCAGTCATGACGCCAGGAAATAGCAAGTCTGTGTCGTCTGTTGGCCGTGACCTGATGAATATACACGCATATGGCTCTGCTCTGTTCTCTCTCTCTCTCTCTTTCTCTCTCTCTCTCTCTCTCTCTCGCTCTCTCTCTCTCTCTCACTCTCTCTCACTCTCTCTTTCTCTCTCTCTTTCTCTCTCTCTTTCTCTCTCTCCCTCTCTCTCTATCTCTGTGTGTGTGTGTCTTTCTCTCTCTGTTTCTATCTCCGACTCTCCTCTCTGACATTCTACCTCTATTTCTCTCTTTCTTTCACTCTCTGTTTCTTTCTCTCTATCTCTCTATATCCTTTTATATCACTAAATGTATGTCCGTGTGTCTGCCTGTTTCTCTGTTACTATATTTCTCAATGTCTATCTATCTGTCTGTATGTCTCTCTCTCTACACACACACACATACACACATACACACACACATATATATATATATATATATATATATATATATATATATATATATATATATATATATATATGCGTGTGTGTGTTACAGTAGAGCCATATTCGATAGATATATATATATATATATATATATATATATATATATATATATATATATATATATATATATATATATATATATATATATATATATATGCAGAGGAGTAATTAAGTGCAGATGGGAATAACATTGCAACACAGAAGTTGTCCCAGTGACAAGCTGAGGGTGCTGAAGTCACGTTCTCAATGAGACGTGAAATGTCGCGAATGTACCAAGAGCGAGGTCGCACAGAACTGTCGAACTGAGGTAAGCGCGCGGGAGATTACCCGTCCATCCCTAAGTCATTAGAAGACCATGACAACAGTTTACCACAACCATCATCATCAAATGTCTTGCAGCCTGGCGTGGGCGAGCATACTTCTCCACAAATTGCGAGTCCGACGGAATGGATCAATTCATGTGTTGCGCGCCATGACTCAAGACTGGCATGAATTTTCTCTGGCAGTCTTCCTCTATCTATTTTTCCACAAATATTACCAGTTGTCGCATGTTCCAGTGTTTGTCTTTTCATTCATCATGTGCCTTTTTTGCGTTGCAAATGACATCTTTTTATTGATTAGTATGTCTCCATAGACTTCCGGTAAAATGGCGACGATGAAACGTTTCTAACGTTTCTTTCTTCAGAGTACGCAGTGTTTGTGTGTTTCTGGGGAGGATGTGTTGCTATTTTGTATTCGTTTTCGGAAGTTGTTCCCAAGAAACCACGGAAGGCAGGTGGTGGATTAAATTTTGAGGGCAGCCGACAGATAGTTGTTGGTTATGGTCTCAAGTCTCGAGACGATCTCTTTAGCGAGACAATGGCTACGGTGACCCGGCCAATATGATCACTGCCAAGAATTAAAGCAACGGCAAACTAGATTCTTTAAAGTTGCCTAGTTTATCATGTTTCGACTAATTGCAGATCATCACAAGAAAAGGACAGTGATACTGCAATTAGCAACATGGAATGTTCGAATGTTAAGCGACGACTGAGAATTAGATAACATCAAACAAGAAATGGATAGACAGAAGAGTAATATATTAGGAATGTGCGAGATGAGATGGAAATGGGCAGGGATTATGACAGGGGAAGATTATAAGATTATTTATTCTGGGGGAGGAAGAACGGCACAATGGTATAGCAATTATCTTGATCGGGAAACATCAAAATCTGTTCACGGATATTGAGCTGTGTCAGACAGGGCTCTATTGTTAAAAATCGGCAGTTCTGTTAATATAAACGTCATTCAAATACATGCCCGAACAGTAGAATGCAGTGAAGATTGTATAGAGGGATGTTATAATGACATTTAATCTGCTTTGAAGAAATGTAAACATTGTGAAATAAATATCATAATGGATGACTTCAATGCAAATGTATGAAATCAAGGTGATGGATGCACAGTAGGCAACCATGGTTTGGGAGAGCGAAACGAAAGAGGATACAGACTTGTAGAATGGGCAAAAGAGCCAGAAGTGATTGTAGGAAACACCTGGTTTCAACAAAATCCTAGAAGATTATGGACGTGGGGGGGGGGGGGGGGGGGGGGAAGAGAGTCGGGATAGCAGAATTATAAACCAGTCTGATTACATCCTGATTAGCTAAAGGTTTAGAAATGAGCTAACAATCGCAAAAACAGTTCCCACTGCTGACTGTTATAGTGATCACAGATTGATTACCGGAACATTGAGGGTAAAGTTAAAGAAAGCCAAGTATTCACCAGGAAACATTAACAATGATCTGTGTACATTGAAACATGACAAGGTAATACAAGACAATGTTAACATAGAGTAAAGAACAGATTTGATATACTGTCGGATCAAGGGATCCTATTTCAAGATGTGGATGATCAATGGGAAATGTTGAAGAATTCAATAAATTTGGCTGCAGCAGTAACTATTCCAAAATTAAAGAAAGTGGGTCGTAAGAAATAGATGACTGAAGAATGTTTACAACTAATGGAAACACTAAGAGACAACAAAGGTAATCCTGCCAAATATGAAGAAATTCACAGTAAAGTCAGAACATTATGTCATCATCATCATCATCATCATCATCATCATCATCATCATCATCTTCCACTTCTGCCGTCAAGCGTCGTGGGGAGGAATAATTTGTGTTCCAGCGCCAGGTGGGCGGAACTGGATAGTGTCATTCCGTGTGGTTGTATAATGTCTCTGATGTCGTCAATCCATTTTATTCTTGGACGTCCTCGTGGTCTTGTCGCAGATGATCTTTGATGTAAGGCCAGTGATGGTAGTTGCTGATGTTGCATTCTAACGACATGGCCAAACCACTTGATCTTCTGTCTTTCAATAAATGTGGCACAAGGTGTTGATCCCACAGTCTGTCTGATAATAGCATTTCTTACTCGGTCTCGGATTGTTAAGTTGACAGCTCTCTTCAGGCATCTATTTTCGCAGGTGTTGATTTTGCGAAGGTGTGATTTGGATAAAGCCCAGGTTTGAGATTGGTAGCATAGGGTTGGTGTGAATATGCTGTTTATTATCTGTCGTTTTGTGGACATGGGTATGTTTGGATGTTTCAGTAAGAGTGAAAGTTGATATGTAAGTGCACTAGCTTTTTGACATCTGATTTCAAGTTCTCTGTCCAATCTGCCATCTTCTGTGATCATACTTCAAAGACATTTGAATTCTTTAACTTGTTTCAGTGTTGTGTTATTTATTTATCTGTATACTTAGTGGGCCTGGCGATCTGCTAACTTGCATTACTTCGTTTTTGGCTGTGTTTATACTCATATTGTATCTGCTGCAGGTTGAACTCAGATTAGTAATATGATTTTGTAGTTTGCCCTCATCGCTGTAAAACAGGCACTGATCGTCTGCAAATAGAAGTTCATTTATTCCCTGTGAGTCAGTTGTTTCATCTGGAGTAAAGAGTTCTAAATTTTCTGAATCTGTTCTGACGAGACTTGCTTCTTTAATTCTGTCTGTATATTAATGGGGGAGAGAGCAACTTGCTCACTCCGTATTGACTGTGAACATATCTGATATACCTTCTTGTAGCAGGGGAGAGAGCACACATCCCTGTCTCACTCCTGTATTGACTGTGAACATATCTGATATACCTTCTTGTAGCAGGGGAGAGAGCACACATCCCTGTCTCACTCCTGTATTGACTGTGAACATATCTGATATACCTTCTTGTAGCAGGAGAGAGCACACATCCCTGTCTCACTCCTGTATTGACTGTGAACATCTGAATACCTTCTTGTAGCAGGGGAGAGATAACACATCCCTGCCTCACTCCTGTATTGACTGTGAACATATCTGATATACCTTCTTGTAGCAGGGGAGAGATAACACATCCCTGCCTCACTCCTGTATTGACTGTGAACATATCTGATATACCTTCTTGTAGCAGGGGAGAGATAACACATCCCTGCCTCACTCCTGTATTGACTGTGAACATATCTGATATACCTTCTTGTAGCAGGGGAGAGAGCACACATCCCTGTCTCACTTCTGTATTGACTGTGAACATATCCGATATTCCTTCTTGTGTTCTTACTGCACTTTTTACTGCACTTCTTACTGCACATAGTTTTGTATACATGTTCCCTATATAACTCAGGAGTGATATAACTCTGTATGTTTCGCACTCTCTCATATTGCCTTTCTTTTTCAATATTGGTACTATTATTGCCTGTTGCCAATCATCTGGGACTTTTCATTCTTCCCATGCTATATTAAAAAGTCTTGTTAGCCATTTAACTCCTGTTTCCCCACAGGCCTGAATAGCTTCTGTGGTTATTTCATCGGGACGAACATTATGTAAAGAGGTAAAAATAAAAATAAAAAAGCATGACATGAGAAAAATTGCATAGAAATTGAAAAACAACAAAACAGTAAAAATATAAATTAATGCACAAAATAATTCAGGAGTTTACTTATAAAAGAACACGTACATCAATAAAAAAAAAAGGAAAATATCATAATAGAAAATGATCAGATTTTACATATATGGTCAGATTATGTGAAACACATGTATGATGATAACAGAGAAGAAAAGTATGAGATTCGGAATAAGAATGAAGGACTATCACTTTTGAAGATGGGGGTTCAGAAAGTTCTTAACTATAATAAAACTGACAAGACCCCGGTTCAAACAACATCACAACATAAATTATTAATGCTTTAGAAGAATATGGAATAGATCAAGACACTGAACACAATATATCATACTGGAGATATACCTCATGAATTACATAATTCTGTATTTATTGCAATCATGAAAAATTCAGGAGCCTTGGAATGTGATCAACATAGAACAATTAGTCTAATGAGCTACATCACGAAGATTTTGCTAAGAATTATCATGCAAAGAGTTAGGAGGAAAATACAAGCCGAAATAGGAGAAGAACAATGTGGGTTTGTAGTAGGCAAGGGTACAGTAAATGTTGTGTACATGCTGAGAACAGTTATTGAACGTTCTATAGAAGTAACTAAAGATATACATATTTGCTTCATTGACTACACTTGACTTCGATAGAGTAAGACATGTCAACATGATAGAGATGCTTGCAGATCTACACATTGATGGGAAGGAACTTAGACTTGTAAAAGAACAAATATTGGAAACAACAAGCTGCCATCAGAAGTGATAATGAAGTAGGTCAATATCAGCCTATTAAGAGTGTTGTGAGACAGGGATGTGTAATGTCTCCAGGTCTGTTTTTCCTGTATAGTGAACATATTTTCAGAAATATACAAGATATGAAAAGAATCATCATTGGAGGAAGAAACATCAATAACATTAGATATGCAGATGATACAGTATCCTCTGCAACATTTATTAGATGCGGTTGTTGCACACAATGAACAACTAGGGTTAGAATTAAATTGTAAGAAGACACAGATTATGGTCGTCACTAGGAAGAACGAAATACTACAATGTAATATACAGGTAAATGTCTAAAACAAGCGAATCGGTACTATTATCTCGGAACAGTCAAAACATCTGATGGGAGATGCCTTGAAGAGATTAGAACAAGAATCGCCATGGCGAAGGTAGCTTTTTGCAAGATGAAAAATATACTGACCAATAAAAAGATGTAAATTGCTACGAGAAAAAGAGTGTTGAGGTCCTACATAGAGCATGTACTTTTGTACGGATGTGAAGCGTGGACAATGAGCAGACAAGCTAAAAAAAAATTTAAAAAATCTGATGCATGTCGAAAAGAATACCATGGACAGACAGAAAAACCAACGACCAAGCCCTACAAGAAACAAATGTGAATCGTAATCTGATTAGAGAAATTAGAGGTAGACAGTCAAACATTTTTTGACATACTATGAGAAGAAATGACTTAGAGAACTTGGTAACATCTGGCAAGATCGAGTGGAGGGGAAGACAGAGAAGTAAATACGTGGATGGCTTGACCACATGGCATGGTCGAGACAAGAACACTGCATTGATCTACAACTCTGGTGATCTAGTGAAATAGCGAATCGTGACTGTTCACGCTTTCCAGCAAGGCACATGAATGATAGATGGATGTTTTCCAATTTGCAAAATGCTTATTATGTCTTCTCATAATGTGGCAAAAAATGATGACTGCCCCTTTGTGGTGTGTTGTGATAAGTTTGCTTTACGACTTTAGCGAATCAGTTTACAATAAACTATATACAGTTAGTGTCCTGTGCAGACGTGTCCAGCGCTCAACTATGATATCTGTAACAGTGGCCAAGATGTCACAGTAGGACCAGGAGTTGACCAGCCGCCGTTCTGGCCTTCACAATGGGTCATCCTCGTGTAGCAGGTCATTGCAGAACGTCGCTTACCGCCTGGCCAGAAGATTCTCGATAATCTGCCAGTTCTCCATCCTCATGAATGGGCATGTCCTGATTCCATCTTCGAGCTGGTAGATCCTTACCTTATTTCCCAGAAACCATGTCTTCCAGCAACCATGTCTTCCAGGAACCATGTCTTCCAGCAACCATGTCTTCCAGGAACCATGTCTTCCAGGAACCATGTCTTCCAGTGACCATGTCTTCCAGCAACCATGTCTTCCAGCAACCATGTCTTCCAGCAACCATGTCTTCCAGAGACCATGTCTTCCAGGAACCATGTCTTCCAGTGACCATGTCTTCCAGCAACCATGTCTTCCAGCAACCATGTCTTCCAGCAACCATGTCTTCCAGTGACCATGTCTTCCAGCAACCATGTCTTCCAGCAACCATGTCTTCCAGCAACCATGTCTTCCAGAGACCATGTCTTCCAGCAACCATGTCTTCCAGCAACCATGTCTTCCAGCAACCATGTCTTCCAGAGACCATGTCTTCCAGCAACCATGTCTTCCAGCAACCATGTCTTCCAGTGACCATGTCTTCCAGAGACCATGTCTTCTAACAGTTAATCTATACCATTTTTAAGTTGAATATTTATCTATCCGCCTCTCCCTTGTTCTTTCCCCACCAATCGTGCCAATTGTCACTACGTTTTCCAGATTATTTCTCCTGTTAACATCTCCAAAACATGCTGACTTTCTAAATGAATTTTTTAATCAACTTGCAGTTTTCATTCATTTCTTATAGGGTTTGCTCAAAGACTAACAACCAAGAAACTGAAAATGTCACAAATTTTGAATATCTTGGTTTCATGGGGAATAAATTAGACGCAGGCTAGCCGTAGCACTGCATATATTACACGGCATTAGAAGCCAACATACAATTCTGAGGACGTGCATCTTTCTGTGGCAACATGTGGACGCGAGTCATGGACAGTTTGGTGATCAGTAAAGAAGAAAATTGGACGTGGGAACAAACATGCTACAGAAACATTCTTATAATATCGTGGACCAAGAAGAAGAAAATACTGAAACTCTACCAGGTCTGAACAATGAAGACAACTGTTTCATACACAGCATGGCGTCTGGGAAACTCTACCAGGTCTGAACATTGAAGACAACTGTTTCATACATAGCATGGCGTCTGGGAAACTCTACCAGGTCTGAACACTGAAGACAACTGTTTCATACACAGCATGGCGTCTCGGAAACTCTACCAGGTCTGAACACTGAAGACAACTGTTTCATACACAGCATGGCGTCTCGGAAACTCTACCAGGTCTGAACATTGAAGACAACTGTTTCATACACAGCATGGCGTCTGGGAAACTCTACTAGGTCTGAACATTGAAGACAACTGTTTCATACACAGCATGGCGTCTGGGAAACTCTACCAGGTCTGAACATTGAAGACAACTGTTTCATACACAGCATGGCGTCTGGGAAACTCTACCAGGTCGGAACATTGAAGACAACTGTTTCATACACAGCATCGCGTCTGGGAAACTCTACCAGGTCTGAACATTGAAGACAACTGTTTCATATACAGCATCGCGTCTGGGAAACTCTACCAGGTCTGAACACTGAAGACAACTGTTTCATACACAGCGTGGCGTCTGGGAAACTCTACTAGGTCTGAACATTGAAGACAACTGTTTCATACACAGCATGGCCTCTGGGAAACTAAAATATTTTGGCTATACTGAACGTTACAGTGGCTGGGAGAGAACAGAGGACACTGCAGACAATGTGGCATGAGCGTACATGAGGCGGGAGAGGCTGTTGGACTCGCCGTAGTGAGGGCGCCTATCTGCAAAGACACTGCAACATGATGATGATGAGGAGGAGGACTTGCTCATTGTTTTCATGTCTGTCCATGATGCTCTTCGTATTGTCCTAAAAACCACATCTCCACTGCCATTAGATGTTTCTCTGCTTATTGTCCATGTTTTATATGTATGCAACAGTATAGGTTCTATAATTGAGGACAAATTGGAGGTGGTGGAACAGCGCATAAATGCCTTTGAATATAAATGTTATAGACGAGTTCTAAGAATATCTTGGGTAAAGAAAAGAACAAATGCATCCATACTTCAAGAGCTAAATATTGAAGAAGGTTGGCTATTAAAGACGAAAAAACAATGAAAATTGAAATATTTTGGTCACTTGAAACGTCATGAAAGTTTGGAGAGAACAATAATGGAGGGGTATATGCCTGGGAAGAGAGGAAGAGGAAGGCCAAAGAGAAGATGGGTGCAGGATGTGGCGTTTGATCTCCTGATGGATGTATCGGACGCGGGACATCTTGCTTATGATCGAGAGGTTTTCGGGAAGGTTGTTATGGGAGCGAGGTTCTGCAAAGGACATGCTACTGAATGAATGAATGAATGAATGAATGAATGAATGAATGAATGAATGAATGAATGAATGAATAGGTTCTATAAGCACCTCACACTCATTTTTTTTCTTCCCTGCAATTGACACTTTTCTTATTATTGGTCAATAAGTTTTCAATCTTGCAAAATGCTAGCTACTGTTTCTATAACGAATGCTGTTCTAAGCTCTAGAATGTATCTCCCATCAGATGTTTTAATTGGTCCAAGAACGGTGTGTAGATTGACTTGTTAAGCATTTGTCACGTTTACTTGTTGCATCGTTCTATTTCGTTCTTGGAGAAGAGAAAAGACTCGTTCTGAAATATGTCCCTGTAATTGGCTCGCTGGTGTTGTTACTTCTCTACAAATGGGCACCAGGCACTTCTCACAATTTCCTGGGAATCGTCTGGGGAGTAAAGTTGGCGAGGGGTGGAACTGGTCACCCATGCCGGGTCTTTATGTCACGGAGTCAGATACGTGGGGGACCAGCACTTTACATCCCAAGGCCGTGTTTTACATGAGCCTGATCTGTTAGCACAACATCCAAATCAATTCCACATTGTTTCCTACTTCTGTAAGTCTTTTAAACATGATCTACTTTCTCTGCCTTTTCTTTCTTTCTGTATGTCTTTATTTCTTCTTCTTCTTCTTCTTCTTCTTCTTCTTCTTCTTCTTCTTCTTCTTCTTCTTCTTCTTCTTCTTTCAATTTAGGACGTCAGTATGAACAAATGCAAACAAAGCAGCAGTCAACTTATGCTTGTTGATACCTCCATAGAGTTCGTCCTCAGTTGGAGCGGATGTAGGCCACAATAGTTTTCTCTGTTCTGGATGTCTGGCACACCTGCTGCAAATGTTAAGCTGTCATTTTGTCAGTTCCACGGTTACATCCATCAGTATCTCCTATCTTTAGTTGATTAAACATGTGATATTTCAGCCTGCTGCGGCTTGTCCGTAGTGTAAAGACTGTAACTTGTTCTTTTCGGTTGAGTCATGTCTCTGGTTACCTGGTTGCTCTAGTTTCAACTTGGTTTTATCATTGCTTCTTATAAATCTCTTGACCTCATCGTAGCTTATGTCTATCTCAGGCTGGGGTAGTCTTTTGTCTTTCTTTACTAATCTGTCAGCCTCTCCATGTCCGCGTATGAGAAGGAATCCATTGCATCACAACCCTTTTTTGTTTTGTTATTTCTGGCATAGTTTATGTAGTGAAGCCCTCAGTTCTTCAAGTTCTGTACTGTTTCTGCTTTTCGGTATTCACTTCGCATCCGTAAAGAGTTATGTTTGTTTCTCGATATGTTTTGTTGTGTCAACACCATTACTACCTCAGTTATTAAGGCCTTCTATCTATGAGGGCGAGTCAGTAAGTAAGTCACACAGTTTTGTGGGATGGTAGGTAAATGTAGTTGGTGTTTTCTACAGGTGTCATTAGGTGACAGCAACATCGAACTTTATATTCCCGTTCGTCAGGTGGCGCTAGGTGTCTCATGCGCATGCGCAGCGCATAAACAAAATGGCGACTGTACTTACGGAGTGTACAACCAAAGAGCAACGTGTGTTATGCGTTTTTTTAGGGCAAAAGGACTGCCTGCAAAGGACATTCATACTGAAATGTTTCCTGTTTATGCTGACAAATGTTTGTCCCGTAAAGCGGTGCACAGCTGGGTAGAAAATTTTTCTCAAGGATGCTCTAAAATTGTTGATGAAATCCGATCTGGTCGTCCTGTTGAGATTGCAACAGAAGCATCTGTGCAGCGGGTGGAGGAGATGATTAGAGGTGATCAGGCGAGTAACGATAGACTCTGTAGCATCTGCAATAGGGTGCTCACATGGTTCAGCATACAGCATAATGCATGATCGAT
This sequence comes from Cepaea nemoralis, assembly GCA_014155875.1. Taxonomy (NCBI): domain Eukaryota; kingdom Metazoa; phylum Mollusca; class Gastropoda; order Stylommatophora; family Helicidae; genus Cepaea; species Cepaea nemoralis. Next base: position 26,716 of record JACEFZ010027996.1, on the reverse strand, counting down.
TGAAATTTAAGAAAGTGTGCTCAAGGTGAGTACCCAGACAATTGAAGGAGGAACACAAAATGAACCGATTTGGCCTGTCCTTGCATCATCTCATGTCGATACGAAGATGAAGGAGAAGACATGCTGAACAGGATTGTTACTGGGGACGAATCATGGGTGCATCAATACCAGCCCGAATCAAAGCGTGCTTCAATGCAATGGAAACACCCTTCTTCGCCTTGTGTCCAAAAATTCAAGGTTACCCATCAGCAAGGAAGGTTATGCTGACAGTGTTCTGGGATTGTCAAGGAGTGCTTTTAACCAATTTCAAGAAGAACGGTGATAATTTCAATTCTGAATCGTACTGTGAAGTTCTATCGATGCTTCATGACGCAATTCGAAGAAAACGTCCATGACTGCTGACCAGAGGAGTTTTGCTTCTTCATGACAATGCCAGACCACATACGGCTCGATTAACTCAGGAAAAAATTAACCAACTAAGGTGGGAAGTCACCTTAGTCCCGACTTAGCCCCTTGCGATTTCCACCTTTTTTGGTCCACTGAAAACCCACCTTGGCGGGAGACATTTCGCGAATGATGCCGAAGTTGAATGTGGAATGAAAACGTGGTTTAGAAAACAGAGCACGCAGTTCTATGCAGTCGGTTTGGGAGGACTGATAAAACGATGGGATAAGTACGTCAATGTTGGTGGGTGGAAATTATGTTGAGAAATAATGGGACAATTTATGTATAAAGAAAAACTTGTTTCAAGCTGTTATCATGTTTAGTTATTTTTCTACAACCATTTGTGACATACTTATTGACTTCCCCGCGTATGCCCTTCAGTTACTTGAGAACTTTCCAACAGGTACTGGCTGTTGTCGTCTTTGCACCATTTTTTTTTTTTTTGGATACAGGAGAATCCATCCACATCCATTGTCTGTTTGGTTTGTTGCTGATCCGTCTGTATAAGTCCGTGTGCCGCATGGGTAACGTTCTTCTATGTCGTTTATTTTCTTTCTGATTCATGCCGAGTATACTTTTTCTCAATGCCATAAATGAAGTCTTAACATCTCAAGCAGGCACTGTTGTCTCCAAGACGGAAGTCTGTTTCTCTTATTAATGGGTTTAGATTTGACATGCTGAGTATTGGATTTGTCCTTTTTCGTCTTGCAGATTCCACAAAGTTGGTTCTCTTTAGTCTTAACCCTTGAAGACCATTACACTTCTGATACATGGGTGGTCTGTTAGTCTTTTAAATTGTTCTCCTTGTTGTTGGGCTCTGCGATCTTTTCTGTCTTACGTGGTCTGTAGACATGTGATCTTTTCAAATTTATTAACATGTGTGCGTTTTTTTCATTCCTCCAGATCATATCCGTATTCCTTGATTTTGGACTTTGATTATTGTGTTAAGGTGTGACTAAGATGCTGTTGCCCAAGCTGCAATGTCATATACAAGGACTGGCCTCATTCGACCAGTGTATAGCTTCTTGAAATTTGTCTCACCTGCTAGTAGTATGTCAGGTCCTAACTATTTATCATTTGTGGTGGCAACCATCGATATTTTACTATATAAAAAGTCTATCACCACAACCGAAACGTCATATTTTACGACCACAACGGACCATATTTTCAAAAAATTGGCGGTCATTTTCTTGGGTCCGATTGTCGTGATGACTACTTCCTGTTGTCACTTCAAGTCCCCGGGCGGGCGGGCGCAACCAGGTACCTCCGCCGGCCGCCTCCGCTTCCCTGGTCTGTCCCGGGGTCGCTAGAAGACAGCGATGCAAGCCCTGTGCATGTGGATTACTTATATAGATAAGTAGACCATCTAGTCACCGGGCACCTTTGTTCGAATCCCAGAGTGTGTGTGTGTGTGCGTGCGTGTGTGTGTGCGTGCGTGCGTGCGTGTGTGTGTGTGTGTGTGTGTGTGTGTGTGTGTGTGTGTGTGTGTGTGTGTGTGTGTGATCGAACCCCAGTCATATCGATTCCCTCCATCGCTGAAGAAGACCGAAATCAAATATGACAGAAATTGATTTATTCCATCTCTCGAGCTAACCAGAGGATCCATTTTTGGATTGCGTTAATAAACTTTTTGCACGGCTCAGTATGCTAGTTAATTCGGCATGTTTCCGTACCCATGTTTTAACATTAAGCGTTTGGTGAAAATCTGGTTTATAAATATACTAACCAGACAAAAATTTTATTAAAAATTAACCCCGAAACTTAATTAAACACCAAAAATTTCTTGTATGTATACTGTAGAATAGTTACGTCAATATAAAACTACGAGTCTCATTTATTTTAAGCCATAACTTCCCGAGATAATAATAAAAATATGTAATATTATTAAATAAATAACGTCCCTTTTTACAAACATAAATAGAATTAAACCAAGAGAGACGATTCGTGTCTCTTGTCTCCCCTTTACGGCTGTCCTTACTAAGCTCCACTGACCGCCAACTTTACCTGCGTGAATAGGCAAAGAGCACGCGCTGAGCCATCACGCCCCGTGAGAAATACAATGACCAGCGGCCCCGAGATTAACCGATACTAGTCAAGCAGAACGCCTACGGGATTGTCAATTAACGGCACCGGACTTCAATGCTTATTGTAGATAGCGATCAGAAGACAACCGGGACTGTGAAGGGAATATTTGCGCCGAAAAACATAAATAAAAATATAGCTATACGAAACCGTTATACATATGGTTTGAAATATTAAATATAAATAGATATGTATGTATTTATGAATTTATCTATCTATTTATTTATATATGTATGTATTTCTATAGCTGCAGGTAGGTTGTCCCAATGGGTATATATACGTACTTGCCTTGATGACTTGGTCACGCAGGATATTTGTGCGCGTCTGTGTGTGTATATGTATGCGTGTGCGCGCACAGGTGTGCTATCAATTACAGAACGTCGCAGTCAGTCCCAACATTGTTTATGCAATGCATTTATACTTCGTTGCAGACAGCCCCAACATTGATTGGTGCTCGTGGGCCATCATCACATCCGTGTGTGTGTCTGTGTGTTCGTGCGCGCACGCGGGTGTACTATCAATTACAGGACGTCGCAGTCAACCTCAACATTCTATGGAGTTTCATGTGTGCTGGGCAAGTTTGCAATTGTCATTTTCAATTAACACCAGCCAGGTCATGTGCGCACGTCTGTGTGTGTATATGTGTGCGTGCGTGCGTGCGCGCGCGCAGGTGTGCTATCAATTACAGGACGTCGCAGTCAACCTCAACATTCTAAGGAGTTTCATCTGAGCTCGGCAAGTTTGCAATTGTCATTTTCAATGAACACCAGCCGGGACATGTGCGTGTAAAGAGGGTGTATCACCAGCTAGGTGTCTATCTACTTACAGGGACGTCGCAGTCAGTCCCAACATTGTTTATGCAATGCATTTACACGACGTTACATGTGTGCTATCAATTACAGGACATCGCAGTCAACCTCAAAATTCTATGGAGTTTCATGTGGGCTGGGCAAGTTTGCAATTGTCATCTTCAATGAACACCAGCCAGGTCATTTGCGTGTGAAGAGGGTGTATCACCAGCTAGATGTCTATCTATTAAGGACGTCGCAGTCAGTCCCAACATTGTTTATGCAGTGCATTTACACGACGTTGCAGACAGTCCCAACATTGATTGGTGAACGTTGGCCATCATCACATCCGTGTGTGTGTGTGTGTGTGTACATCCATGTGTGTGTGTGTGCTATCAATTACAGGACATCGCAGTCAATCTCAACATTCTATGGAGTTTCATGTGTGCTGGGTAAGTTTTGCGATTCTCATTTTGAATGAACGACAACCATGTCATGTGCTTGTGGAGAGGGTGTAGCACCAGCTAGATGTCTATCAATTACAGGCCAGCGCAGTCAACCTCAACTTTCGTACTTCCTGGGCAAGCTTGCTGGTGTCTTTCTGAACAACCGGCACCCATGATCGTCTGTAGTATCTGTAATCAGGATTACCATCATCATCATCACTCACCACCACCAACAAAATCATTATCATCATCATCATCAGCATCAGCTTCGTCATCAGCTGAAGGTGACCGATCGGGTGACTCACCACAGGGCTATGTTGGCGGAGTGAACGTACGTGAACGTGTTCAGACATGTCTTTGGGGAAAACTGGAGGATGACTCAGATCGTACTGACTGCATAACGATACAGCCGATCGAATATGACGATGCTTCCGGTATACAATCGAAACACGTGACTAAAACCGATTAAAGATGGCGTCGCATTCGATCACATGTGTAAGTGTACAACCGCGTGACTAAAACCGATCAAAGGTGGCGCTGTAGCCGGTCTCGTGTCTTATGGGATACATCCTAAACACGTGACTAATGGTCAAAGATGGAGTCGCATCCGGTCACATGGCCAGACAAATACTGCTGAGTCATTCTACGTCAGCAAATACCAGTATAAGACGACCAGCATTCGTCAAATAGAAGTACCGTCTCAGTGAACACCCAAACCCCTCACAATGTTACAAATTTGCTATCGGTAAGTTGGCTTTTTTTTTTAAAGCTTTCAATTTTCGTTGTGTTTTTCCAAGTAACATATGGGTAACCTAAAAACCTTTAAAAAATGGGACTGCTCCGATCACCATGGGTAATGGCACAGCCGCTGAAATATGGCGCTGCTTCCCGGGCCTGTGTAATGACTACTACCAACCCCATACTCACGGTTACAAGTGGTCAACGAGGCCTGCATCCGATCACAGTGGTAAGGAGAAACAGACCCCCTGGCTAAAACCCATCAAAGATGGCGCTGTTTCCCGGGCACATGTCTTATGGGGTACAACCGAAACACTGCTTTAAAGACTCAACCGGGCATAGATGGACTCGCACCCGGTCACATGACCAGACAGTGCATAAAATTCGGCTGATCATTCTACGTCAGAAATAGCGTGTATAAGACGGCCCGCATTCGTCTAATAGAAGTACCGGTCTCTGTGAGCGTAACCAGAACACCCTTGCCAAATCTCTAAAGGTAATTTTGGGTTTTTTTATACATCTTTCACATTTTTGTTGTTTTCTCCAAGTAGGCATACAGTTAACCTAACAATACTAGATAATAAAAAAATTTATGGTGCTAATTGCCTATAACTGGAGTATGGGCTCTGCTGGCTGCGACACCAATCAACACATGCACATGGCTGATTCATTAAGCCTGAATGGTCGTATACAAGTAGCCTATTCTGAGATGCAGATTAATGACTTGTCCTGATCTGTCCATAACACGGTAGTCACCTTTGGGAAGTACTATGGCTTTTCTGGTGACTTCGTCATTCATTTCTTTTGGTGGTATGTAACGGGGGATAAAACTTTCTTATTGCACCCCTTCCCTACCCAATCGACCAGCGCTGGGGTGTCTGGGTACTCCCAGTGGGATGACAACCCTTGTTTGTGACCTTATGCCCACTGCTAAGTTCAGAAAAGTAATGTCCCTTAGTACTGACAATGTCCCACAACGAGCGCCTCGAGCACTGATTTTGCAATTTCCCAATAGCAAACTAATGATACAACCGAGACACGAGTGTAATGATCCAGTAGGTCAAAAACAGTGGTAATCGAAGAAACCAACGTGGAAACTAACTCACAAAATACCCGAGAGGGGAAAGAAAATTCGTTCTGGTGCATGTGTGGTCGGCGAGTGCCACGACTAGAGATTGTCTTCTTCTGTCAACTGGTCGTTATATACACAGTCATTGGCGTATCACTATTTAATCTGTCTCGAGACAACGTCAACGCGGTCGAGGGCAAGTTGTGGATCGCTCTTCTAAGCATCTGTCTGGGTTACATGCTACCAAACCCTAAAATATGAGCTTCTACCTGACATTACCGAGTAATGCTTCGCCGAACATATTTCCCAAGAACTCACCAGGTCACTATTTCGTCATGTTACCGCAGACTATAGAAGTGAGTCAATATTTTGAAGTGGGTCTGGCCGAAATTCAATTCCCCAACTACTACTGCAATGTGCTAGAGAACGAAGTAGGGTTAAGATACATCCCACCCAATGGTAGAGTGATAAGAAAGGTGTGTCCCTCAGGCCTGTACAGTTCACCAAACGCGTTTATAGCTGCACTGAATCGACTAATGAAAGAGCAGAAGGTGGACTGTCAACTCTGTGTTCTATTCCATTTCGACAATGCATCAAAGAAAGTCATCGTGAAAATACTCGAACGCGGGGCCACTATTACATTTATTGAGAAGTTACAAGAGATACTAAATAGAATTGAAGGTGAAGGGTCGATAGACCTGAATAACGACCTGCAAAATGTCTACGTAAACTGCGATTTCATTGCGGCAAGACCAGTTGGAGACGTCATGGTCCCACTACTAAGGACGGTTCCTATCATGAATCAGCGATCGACCTCAGTGTTTCTCGCCTACGACAAACCTCACTACATACCGCTGAATCGTTACTCCTTCGACACGGTTGAAATACTTCTAACCACTGATACGGGTACAAAGGTCGCATTCACTACCGGGACTTCAGTGCTGACGTTACATTTTCGAGTTCAGAAGAGATCAGACCTAGAATAATGGTGAAATACGGGGCGTTACATCGAAACCCCAGACTGTCCGAAGACATGATGATGTCCCCGACACTCAGATGATTGATGCCTCGGGTATCTACAAGACTCAGACATCAACCCACCAAACAGGAGACCCGTTCAATGATTACATGCTAAGTGACATATACATACCAGGCTACCAACCGAAAAAACCAAACTACTCAGACAATGGCGTGTAGAAATCCAGAAACAACATACAATGTGTATACCTTTGTAAGTGAAAATAAAATGTTGTAATGATACTATGTATACCACCGCATATCACATCATCCATTTCGTATAATGACATTATGCATATTTTATTCTTGAAAAAAATGGACTGAAATACTGTAAAATGTACTTGAAATACTGTAAAATAAAAAGGCATATATTATAATTACGTCTTGGTTGTTGAATTTTTGTTAGTGTTTACGGTGTATATAGTTATCATGTGACCAAAGTTTATCGAAACTTATAAGATATTCGCCTGTCCCCTATGCAAACAACAGTTGTATTTCAGAAAATTAAACGTATCTTATGTAATAAGTCACTACAATTGAAGGAACAAAATAAAATTTCAACAATAAAATTGTACAAAATATTAACAATTTTATTAACAATACGTTTAATTTTCTGAAATACAACTGTTGTTTGCATAGGGGACAGGCGAATATCTTATAAGTTTCGATAAACTTTGGTCAAACTTTTCACATTTGGTTAACAAAGTTTCCTACTTTTTTATTAATTTTGTTTGAAATTTGGTCAAACTTGTCCAAAAATTTTCACCTTTGGTTAACACATTTTTCTTACTTGGCCAAGATTTTTACCATTTGGTTAACAAAGTTTCCTACTTTTCACAAGTTCGGGTGAAATGTGGTCAAACTTTTCACATCTGGACAACAAAATTTCCCACTTTTCATAAGTGTGGTTCACAGTTGGCCAAACTTTTCACGTTCAGTTAACAAATTTTCCTACTTTTCATATGTTTGACTGAGCTTTTCATAAGTGTGGTTTGAAATTCGGCTAACCTTTTCGCATTTGGTTAACAAATTTTCCTACTTTTCATAAGATTGGGTGAGGTTTTTATAAGTCTGGTTGATATGTAGCCAAATATTTCACCCTCTGGCTAAAAATTTTTATTACTTGGCCAATATTCTTGCCATTTGGTTAACAAAGTTTCCTACTTTTTATGAGTTTGTTTGAAATTTGGCTAACCTTTTCACTTTCGTTAACAAATGTTCCTACTTGTTGATGCTTGTGGTTCAACTTTGACCAAACTTTTCGCCTTTTGGTTAACAAAGTTTCCTACTTTTCATAAGTTTGGGTGAAATTTCGTCAAACCTTTTCACAGCTGGACAACAAAATTTCCCACTTTTCATAAGTTTGGGTGAAAGTTGGCCAAACTTTTCACGTTTGGTTAACAAATTTTCCTACTTTTAATATGTTTGACCGGGATTTTTATACGTTTGGTTTGAAATTTGGCTAAACTTTTCACATTTGGTTAACACATTTTCTTACTTAACCAAGATTTTTGCCCTTTGAATCACAAAGTTTCCTAATTTTCATAAGTTTGGGTGAAATTTGGTCAAACTTTTCACATCTGGACAACAAAATTTCACACTTTTCATAAGTTTGGGTGAAAGTTGGCCAAACTTTTCACGTTTGGTTAACAAATTTTCCTACTTGTCATATGTTTGAGTGAGCTTTTTTATAAGTTTGGTTTGAAATTCGGCTAACCTTTTCACATTTGGTTAAAAAATTTTCTTACTTGACCAAGATGTTTGCCATTTGGTTTAACAAGTTTTTTCTACATTTCATAAATTTGATTGAAATGTGGCCAAATATTTTTCCCTTTTGGGTAACAGATTTTCCTACGTTTTGCAAAGTTTCCTACTTTTCATAATTTTGGTTGAACTATTTCAGATTATGGTCGACAGTTTTTTTCTACTTTGGTTAACCCGTTTCCTTAGTTTTGTTGCAATATTTATTGAATTTGTCACCAATATGTACAATTCTCTCATCACATGATAACTATATACACCGTAAACACTAACAAAAATTCACATAATTATAATATATGCCTGTTTATTTTACAGTATTTCAAGTACATTTTACAGTATTTCAGTCCATTTTTTCAAGAATAAAATATGCATAATGTCATTATACGAAATGGATGATGTGATATGCGGTGGTATACATAGTATCATTACAACATTTTATTTTCACTTACAAAGGTATACACATAGTATGTTGTTTCTGGATTTCTACACGCCATTGTCTGAGTAGTTTGGTTTTTTCGGTTTGTAGCCTGGTATGTATATGTCACTTAGCATGTAATCATAAAACTGGTCTCCTGTTTGGTGGGTTGATGTCTGAGTCGTGTAGATACCCGAGACATCAATCATCTGAGTGTCGGGGACATCATGTCTTTGGACAGTCTGGGGTTTCGATGTAACGCCCCGTATTTCACCATTATTCTAGGTCTGATCTCTTCTGAACTCGAAAATGTAACGTCAGCACTGAAGTCCCGGTAGTGAATGCGACCTTTGTACCCGTATCAGTGGTTAGAAGTTACTTAGTTAGTTAGTTAGTCGCAGTTCCATCTTCACAGTATTTCTGCCGTGTCGAGGGAGTAACGATTCAGCGGTATGTAGTGAGGTTTGTCGTAGGCGAGAAACACTGAGGTCGATCGCTGATTCATGATAGGAACCGTCCTTATTAGTGGGACCATGACGTCTCCAACTGGTTTTGCCGCAATAAAATCGCTGTATACGTAGACATTTTGCAGGTCGTTATTCAGGTCTATCGACCCTTCACCTTCAATTCTATTTAGTATCTCTTGTAACTTCTCACTAAATGTAATAGTGGCCCCGCGTTCGAGTATTTTCACGATGACTTTCTTTGATGCATTGTCGAAATGGAATAGAACACAGAGTTGATCGTCCACCTTCCGCTCTTTCATTAGGCGATTCAGTGCAGCTATAAACGCGTCTGGTGAACTGTACAGGCCTGAGGGACACACCTTTCTTATCACTCTACCATTGGGTGGGATGTATCTTAACCATACTTCATTCTCTAGCACATTGCAGTAGTAGTTGGGGAATTGAATTTCGGCCAGACCTACTTCAAAATATTGACTCACCTCTATAGTCTGCGGTAACTTGACGAAATAGTGACCTGGTGAGTTCTTGGGAAATATGTTCGGCGAAGCATTACTCGGTAATGTCAGGTAGAAGCTCATATTTTAGGGTTTGGTAGCATGTAACCCAGTCAGTTGCTTAGAAGAGCGATCCACAACTTGCCCTCGACCGCGTTGACGTTGTCTCGAGACAGATTAAATAGTGATACGCCAATGACTTTGTATATAACGACCAGTTGACAGAAGAAGACAATCTCTAGTCGCGGCACTCGCCGACCACACATGCACCAGAACGAATTTTCTTTCCCCTCTCGGGTATTTTGTGAGTTAGTTTCCATGTTGGTTTCTTCGATTACCACTGTTTTTGACCTACTGGGTCATTACACTCGTGTCTCTGTTGCATCATTAGTTGCTATTGGGAAATGCAAAAATCAGTGCTCGAGACGCTCGTTGTGGGACATTGTCGGTACTAAGGACACTACTTTCTGAACTTAGCAGTGGGCATAAGGTCACCATACAAGGGTTGTCATCTCACTGTGGAGTACCCAGACACGCCAGCGCTGGTCGATTGGGTACGGAAGGGGTGCAATAAGATAAATCTTATCCACCCGTTACATACCACCAAAGGAAATGAATGACGAAGTCAGCCAGAAAGCCATAGTACTTGCTCAAGGTGACTACCGTGTTATGGACAGATCAGGACAAGTCATTAATCTGCATCTCAGAATAGGCCACTTGTATACGACCATTCAGGCTTAATGAATCAGCCATGTGCATGTGTTGATTGGTGTCGCAGCCAGCAGAGCACATACTCCAGTTATAGGCGATTAGCACCATATATCTCTTTATTATACTAGTATTGTTAGGTTAACTGTATGCCTACTTGGAGAAACACAACGAAAATGTGAAAGATGTATCAAAAAAGCCAACTTACCATTAGAGATTTAGCATATGGTGTTCTGGTTACTGCTCACAGAGACCGGTACTTCTATTAGACGAATGCTGGCCGTCTTATACACGCTATTTGCTGACGTAGAATGAGTCAGAAGAATATTATGCACTGTCTGGTCATGTGACCGGGTGCGAGTCCATCTATGACCGGTTGAGTCATTAGGCACGTGTTTCGGTTGTATCCCATAAGACATGTGACCGGACACAGCGCCATCTTTGATCGGTTTAGCCAGGTGGTCTGGTTTCTCCTTACCACCTGTGAACGGATGCGAGGCCATCGTTGACCACTTGTAACCAGTGTGTATGTGGTCTGGTAGTAGTCATTACACAGGCTACCGGAAGCAGCGCCATATTTCAGCGGCTGTGACCATTACCCATGCGTGATTGGATGCAGTGCCATCTTTGAATGGTTTTAGATTACCCATATGTCTACTTGGAGAAACACAACGAAAATGTGAAAGCTTTATAAAAAAAAAGCCAACTTACCGATAGCGAATTGTAACATTGTGAGCTGGTTGGTGTTCACTGAGACCGGTACTTCTATTTGACGAATGCTGGTCGTCTTATACATGGTATTTGCTGACGTAGAATGACTCAGCAGTATATTGTCTGGCCATGTGACCGGATGCGACTCCATCTTTGACCATTAGTCACGTGTTTAGGATGTATCCCATAAGACACGAGACCGGCTACAGCGCCATCTTTGATCGGTTTTAGTCACGCGGTTGTACACTTACACATGTGATCGAATGCGACGCCATCTTTAATCGGTTTTAGTCACCTGTTTCGATTGTATACCGGAAGCATCGTCATATTTGATCGGCTGTATCGTTATGCTGTCAGTACGCTCTGAGTCATCCTCCAGTTTTCCCCAAAGACATGTCTGAACACGTTCACGTACGTTCACTCCGCCGACATAGCCCAGTGGTGAGTCACCCGATCGGTCACCTTCAGCTGATGACGAAGATTGATGATGATGATGATGATGATGATGATGATGATGATGATGATGATGGTGGTGGTGGTGATGGTCATGGTCATGGTCATGGTCATGGTCATGAC